>CM050216.1:8515938-8555938 GCA_027475355.1 Coilia nasus | reverse complement strand
CTGAAGTCTGGTAGTGCCATCTGTGCCCATCATCACAACCCTGTGCCAACTCCACATACCCATACTCACACACACACACACACACACACACGTGCATATGCACACACAGATAGGAGGAATCAGTAGGAAAAGAGAGGAAGCAGAGGGTGGAGAGATGGACAGAGAGACAGAGATGGAGAGATGGAGAGATGGAGATGCGAATGAGAAGAGAGGGAGACAAGACTGCTGTAGATAGAAGGACAGAGATAGAGTAAAAGAGAGAGAGATAGAGGGAAAGAGTAAAAGAGAGATAGAGTGAAAGAGAGGCGAAGAATGTAGGTGAGTGAGTGAGTGGAATGTGGTAAAGACAGATTGTTAGACAAAAAGAAGAAAAGAAGAAAAAGAGAGAAAGAGAGAGCGGCGAGGCCGGAGAGATAGAGAGAGGGATGAAGAGATGAGGTAAAAGAGAGATGAAGAATGTAGGTGGACAGGTGGATGTAGGTGGGACGTGGTAATAGAAACAGATTGAAAAAAAGACACAGATTGAAAAGAGAGATGGACAGATGCAGGAAAAGACAGACAGATGGAGAGATGCAGGAAAAGAGAGAGAGATGGAGATATTGAGTGAAAAAGACAGATGGATAGATGCAGTGACAGAGGGACGGATGGAGAGATGCACTGAAAGAGAATGGAGAGATTGAGTGAAAGAGAGAGATGGAGAGATTGAGTGAAAGAGAGAGATAGAGAGATTGAGTGAAAGAGAGAGATGGAGAGATTGAGTGAAAGAGATGGAGGGATGCAGTGAAAGAGAGGGATGAGGAATGTAAGTGGTGAGGGGTGAGATATGGAGAGCCACATAAAAAAGGTTTGGGGAGAAAGCAGGAAGGAAGGATGGAGAGGGGGAATTAGAAGGAAGGATGGAGAGGGGGAATTAGAAGGAAGGATGGAGAGGGTGGGTGGGAGGGAAAGAGAAAAAAGGGAGAAAGAGAGAAAAGGAGAGAGAGCAGAATACAGAGAGATAAAAATATGGTGTCATCTGCCCACACACACTTTCAATTAACCCACTTTCCTTTGTATGTGTGAGCGTGAGTGTGAGTGTGTGCATGTGTGTGTGTGTGTGTGTGTGTGTGTGTGTGTGTGTGTGTGTGTGTGTGTGTGTGTGTTCAAGGAATCAAGTGTAAAAGAAAAAGATGTGTCAGGTGTGATTGTTCTACGGCGGCGGTGGACATATTGAGTGGTGGTGTGGAGATGAGTTGAGGAAATAGTTACAGCCTTCAGCCTGCAATTGTCTAACATGAAAGAGGGATACTGTCTCTGACACACACACACACACACACACACACACACACACACACACACACACACACACACACACACGTTGGCATTTCTATCCTTATGGGGTACTTCCATTATGATATAACTAAAGAATGCTAAACTATGCCCAGACCAAACCCATCCATAACCCTAACCTGTCAGTAAAGCAATGTTTTGGCACTTTTTGTTAGTAATTTTGTCAATATAACCAAGATAATCAAGAAACAAAGAAAAACACTGTTAGATTACAGTAGTTGCCAACACAGTGTGTTCCCCACAAATCACCTCTTGTTTGGTTTTCCCATCTTTGTGGGGAAATTTCTGCCCCATATGTGTAGCTTTGCCACATACACAAACACACACACACAAAGACACACACACACAAAGACACACACTAAGACACACTAGGCGGTCAATAAGCCATGCTTCTGCTGACTACATGGGACTGAATGTGCAGCACAAAGACCAAGCCCAGACGACCCAGCACACAGACCAAGCCCAGATGACCCAGCACACAGACCAAGCCCAGACGACCCAGCACACAGACCAAGCCCAGACGACCCAGCACACAGACCAAGCCCAGATGACCCAGCACACAGACCAAGCCCAGACGACCCAGCACACAGACCAAGCCCAGACGACCCAGCACACAGACCAAGCCCAGACGACCCAGCACAAAGACCAAAGCAAGACGACCCAGCACACAGACCAAAGCAAGACGATCCAGCACACAGACCAAGCCCAGACGGCCCAGCACACAGACCAAGCCCAGACGACCCAGCACACAGACCAAGCCCAGACGACCCAGCACAAAGACCAAAGCAAGACGACCCAGCACACAGACCAAGCCCAGACGATCCAGCACACAGACCAAGTCCAGACGATGCAGCACACAGACCAAGCCCAAGCGAGCAATCAAGAGAAAAGAGAGAACAGCGAAGATGAGAGAGAAGGTTCGAAAGGAAAATTAGAAAAAGAGAGTAAGAGAAAGAAAGACAGGGAGAGTGAGAAAGAGAGAAAGATAAAGAAGGCGGGGTATATAAAGAATGATAGTAATGGCTCACAATGACATGTACTGCACAAAGGAGAGAAAGATAGAGCCAGACAGACAGAAAGAGTGAGACAGAGAGAGACAGAGAGAGAAGGAGACAGGGAGAGAGAGAGCATATGAAGAATGATCACAATGAGGAGAAATCTACTGCGCGAAATGAAAGGTCATTGTGAGCCTGTTGAGACTACTGCACAAAGTTCTGATGACGTAGAGGTGTGACATTTGAGTAGGCTTTTGTAAGGTAGGGGAGCCCTTCTTTACTCCCATTGCTCAATATCTCACTATATTACTTTAAATACTGTGTGTGTGTGTGTGTGTGTGTGTGTGTGTGTGTGAGAGTGTGTGTGTGTGTGTGTGTGTGTGTGTGTGTGTGTGTGTGTGTGTGTGTGTGTGTGTGTGTGTGTGTGTGTGTGGAGGTTAATATCGCTCACTGATGGCTCAGGGAGAAGCCCTGGAGTAGTGTAGAGAGGGCGTTAGTCATTAATGCTGAAAGACGCCATTGATGTCTCTGGATCCCTTTTGGAGACCTTAAGCACCGTTTGGCAGGCCAGCCACAGACACCCCTACACCACACCAGGCAGTTAGGGGGGGTCTTTGGGGGGGGGTCTCTCTCTTTTAACCCCCACCCCCCCTGAACCACACACACACACACACACACACACACACACACACACCGGACTGGGACAGAAAATTGGCTGACATTTTGGACCAGACCACCACATTCAATAATGTGCAACTTTTGGGGCTCTTCAATGTGTGTACCAACTGTGCAACTCTTTAAACAACGTTCCTTAGGCCATGCAATCAGTTAACGGGAATGAGGGAGAGTGGACACATTAGATACCTTTTATATTATTTTATATATTATGTAATATTTATTAACATTACAAAAATGGATATATTCCACCACTCACCGTATGTTTTATGTAAAGCAGCATTTATTAAAGCAACATGTGTGTGTGTGATTGAGTGTGTGTGTGTGTGTGTGTGTGTGTGTGTGTGTGTGTGTGTGTGTGTGTGTGTGTGTGTGTGTGTGTGTGTGTGTGTGTGTGTGTGAATGGTGTTTTCCAGGCATGTGGGTGGAGTAGCAGGCCTTCCTGACCTGAGCCACCTGTTGACAGTGTTTGAGTGTGTTTGCGTATGTGTTTGTCTGTTTGCCGTGTGTATGTGTGTGTGTATATGTGTGTGTGTGTGTGTGTGTGTACGATGGGGTAATGATCATGATTAAGGTCGAGATGACCCCACTTCGGGCATGGTCACCACACCCACACTTCACATCCTCCATCGCTCCCTTGTAGATTCCCACTCCGGGATGTCGTCTTATTCCGCCCACTGCATGCCCCCCCCTCATGCCCTCACGCCCACTCCATGCCCCCCCCCTCACTCACTCCCTGCTCCCCAAGCCCACCCCCCCCCCCCCCGCCCACTCCATGCTCATACCCCCATGCCCACTCCATGCTCATGCCCACGCCCCCCCCCCCTTGCCTACTCCATGCCCCTCTCACGCCCACTCCATGCCCCCCCATCTCACGCCCACTCCATGCTCATGCCCACGCCCCCCCCCCTGCCTTCTCCATGCCCCTCTCACGCCCACTCCATGCTCATGCCCACGCCCCCCCCCCCTGCCTTCTCCATGCCCCTCTCACGCCCACTCCATGCCCCCCCATCTCACGCCCACTCCATGCTCATGCCCACGCCCCCCCCCCCCCTGCCTTCTCCATGCCCCTCTCACGCCCACTCCATGCCCCCCCACCTCACGCCCCCCCTCGCCCACTCCATGCCCCCCCACCTCACGCCCCCCACGCCCACTCCATGCCCCCCCACCTCACACCCACTCCCTGCTCATGCCCCTGCCCCCCCTTGCGTACTCCATGCCCCCCCACCTCACACCCACTCCCTGCTCATGCCCCTGCCCCCCCTTGCGTACTCCATGCCCCCCCACCTCACACCCACTCCCTGCTCATGCCCATGCCCCCCCTTGCGTACTCCATGCCCCCCCACCTCACACCCACTCCATGCTCATGCCCATGCCCCCCCTTGCGTACTCCATGCCCCTCTCAGGCCCACTCCATGCCCCCCTTGCCGCCTCTCATCCACTCCATGGCTGAGATGTTTTTAGCACAGATGGGGACGAGATAATGGGCCGGCTGAAGATGCTGATCATGGAGATAATGACAGAGAGCAGGAGGGGAGAGAAGAGGAGGGGAGAGAGGAGGAGGGGAGAGAGGATAAGGGGAGAGGGAGATGGAAAAAGAGTTACAGAGGATGACAATGAGACAAGAGTGTGTGTGTGTGAAAGAGAGCATGAGAGAGCGAGTGAGTGTGTGTGTGTGTGTGTGCGTGGGGGGGGCAGTCAGAGAAAGAGAGAAGCAGATTAGAGTAATAAACGTCCAGAGAGTAGAACAGACTGGAGAGAAGAAGAGAGACTGTAAAAGAGAGGGAGAGAAGAACTGAGAGAAAAAGACAGATAGATTGAGAGATTGCAGAAGTGGGAGAAAAAGAAAGAAAGAGAGGGAGAATGAAATGAATAGATGGAGAGATTGAGAGGGGAAAGTGACATGTACACATGGAGAGTGATGATGAGGGTAGCCTTTAGAAGCAGTCTTGTGCCGCTGCCCTGCTGACATTCACCATACACGAAAGAGAGAAAGGTAGAGAGGTAGTGGGGTCTGAGAGATGGAGAGAATAGGTAGAGAGGTAAGAGGGAGACAGAGAAAGAGAGAGAAAGAAAAAGAGAGAGAGAGAGAGTCCTTCTGCGCTGCACGGTTGTTTTGATGAGGTTTGGGAAGACAGAGACAGAAGGAGTGTGTGTGTGTGTGTGTGTGTGTGTGTGTGTGTGTGTGTGTGTGTGTGTGTGTGTGTGTGTGTGCGTGTGCTTTGAGAAAAACTAAGAGAGAGGAGGGTTTAACACACCTTTATGCTAAAAATGTAACATCACTCCAGCACTTAAAATCATAGGAGAGGATGAGGAGACAGACAGACAGACTGATACAGACAGGACACATGAAGTGAGACAGACAGACAGACTGATGTAGTCAGGGCATGTAAAGTGAGACAGACTGATACAGACAGACTGATATAGTCAGCGCAAGTGAGACGAGACAGACAGAGAGTGAGAGAGACAGATAAAGACTAATGTCCAGAGCTGTTGTGCAGACTAAGGTTGCTGCGGTGACGGCTGCTTCTCTGTCACGGTTGTGTTTGTGTTTGGGTAGACATTGAAGGGGTCCATCTTCTTCCAGGGGCAATGGGGCATCTAATGCATTCACAGCCTTGCAATCTTCATTCAGGTGCAATGGGGCATCTAAAGCATTTAAAGCCTTCCAATCTTTATCCAGGGCCAGTGGGTTCATTTAAAGCATTCACATCCTTGCCATCTTCATCCAGGGCCAATAGGGTTCATCTAAAGCATTCACATCCTTGCCATCTTCATTCAGGGCCAATAGGGTTCATCTAAAGCATTCACATCCTTGCCATCTTCATTCAGGGCCAGTAGGGTTCATCTAAAGCATTCACATCCTTGTCATCCATCATGTTACCCAACACTGTTCCTTCCTATTATGCCTCCCGAGTGTTCTATAGCCGGAGCCTCTGACGCGCTCAGATTAGAACAGAAGATGGACGGACAGAAGCGTAGGCAGAAGAAAGCCACAGGCAGCCTTGCACAGGTCCAGAATACAACACTGGAACAGCCACTCAGACTGGGCCTTCAGGGACTTCAAGTGGCCACTTATCTTGAGTAAAGCTTCAGGCTGCGTTTGATAAATTGTAGTCTTATGTATTGATGTAAAGAATGTTTAGAACATTTGCGTATTTTAGCACACAAAGCGCATTGCTTTATTTCAGCACTATGATCAATGTTGTGGTTGCAGTAATTGTTTTATTTTATATTTGTCGCGTTATGGTCTCAGGAGCTTTTGTGTTCTAAATGGAACCGGTGATGTTCTAACTTGACGGAGAGCTTTCTTCCGCTGCCCAGGCTGTCCAGTCCTTGAGGTGAACAGTGGTACGAACAGTGGTACGAACAGTGGTACGAACAGTGATACTCCGCAATACTCAGGGTTGCGAATAAGTAGACTGGACTGGCCAGCTCCAGGCACTCTCCCGCTGAGGCAAGGAAAACAATTTAAAAACCCTCTTATTAGTTACATGGGGTAAAGTGATATCCAGTAACAGTCAGGGTTGGTGCACAGTCGATGCCAGCTCCCTCACAGGCAGAGGACTCAAGAGAAGCCTCCCACAATCAGTAGAGGAATATGCATGTCATATAAATTCAACAATTATTTTCAAATAAATATGAATGTCATATAAACTCCACAATTATTTCCATAACAATATGCATATGTCATATAAATTAAATAATTATTTTCTAATAAATATGAATGTCATATAAATTCAGCAATTATTTCCATATCAATATAAATATGTCATATAAATTCAACAATTATTTTCATATAAATATGAATGTCACATAAATTAAATAACTATTTTCATATAAACTCCACATTGGAACCCACATTTAGAATGTTTATCCTCTCTTAACATAATTTTATTAGCTAGAAACATTCTGATAATGGAAAACTGTTGTGGGGCTGCAGAGTTATAGCTAGTTGTTTTTTCTGAACAAATGCAGATATCACACAGTGTAGGCTGCGCACTGTTTGTAAGTTTGTGCTTAATGAGACAAGTGAACATGAGGTTATCCTGCTTTAGGTATTTATGTATCCAGCGCCGATGTAGCCGGTAAACAGCTGTGATTCACTAATGGCCTGAGTCCAGCTAATAGATTGTGTCTCGTGAAAAGATTGTTATCTATGTTTACTTCATTTGTTGGAGGAGAAATGAGACAGCGGCCTGTGGCCTAGTTTATTATTCAGTGTAGGCTGAGTAACTAGAGCGAGCGAGCGAGCGAGGGCCCAGCTACAATCACACAGCCACAAACATGCATGTGTCATCGCTCTGTTTGTCCTCAAGCCTTTTGGAAAAAAACATTTTACATCAGCTTTCCCATCACCCCCTCCCCACACACACACACACAGTTGCACACACACGTACACCCACATGCAGGCACATACACACATAAACACAGTCTTGAAGGTACTACTTCACCTGTTAATCAGATACCCATTACTGCTGACCAGCTCCCTATCCCCCACCCCCACCCATTAAATGACATAAGGCACATGATGGGTTGATCCCCGCTCCCCCCATTAGATCTCATAAGGCACATAATTGGTTGATCAGCCCCCATTAGATCTCATAAGGCACATGATTGGTTGATCAGCCCCCATTAGATCTCATAAGGCACATGATTGGTTGTGTAAGCCCCACACTGAGCCCATCTCAAGGCCAGCACTCACCTGATGATCAAGCTGGAGTGTGTGTGGTTGGAGTGTGTGTGGCCCAAATAGCCCCCTTGGGCTTGTAAACATGCTTACTGCTACTCTCACACACTTCACACACTTAGAGCTGTGCTCCAATCAAGCACACACAAACACTCTTTCTCACACTTCATCTCTCTTTGTGTCTTTCTTTCTCTCTCTTTCCCTCTCTCTGTCCCTGTCTCATAAAAGCACTTAGAGTGAACTGTTGGACAGGAAAGAGGATGGACAGAGAGGATGACAGAAATGAAGAGAGAGAGACAATGAGATGAAGAGAGATGGCAAAATAGGCAAATAAATAGAATGGCTCAGATTGCAAGACATGGAGAAAAAGATAGTGAGTAAAATGAAAGTGACTGATACAGAGTGGAAACAGGGGAGGGGGAAGATGATGAGTCAGACTTGGACAAAAAGAGGAGATGAGGATGGGATGACAGAAAAAAGAGGAGAGAAAAACTGAAGTGATGTGGAAACGCAAAAGTGTGGATGAGTCTGGGTAAAGAGAGGAAGCTGGAGTGGTCTGTGAGCTGTGCTGTCTGTGCCGTGAAGCTGCTTCTGTAGGCTATTAGCCATCATGAGGAAGTCTTGGCTGACCCCCGCAGACACTGCTGAGTCACGGGCCAGATAGACAGACGTGGTGGGTGGATGAGTGGGATGGGTGAGTCGGACCGGGTTGCACCAGGAGCCGGGCTGGCTGGGTCGAGCCACCATACTTACTGACACATGCTGTCCAGTCCAGCACGCCACCAGGTCACAGAGACCCTGCTGAGCAACTGGGCCGGAGCCAGACAGAGGCTCTAACTTGTCCCACTATTCTACTCTTGCAGTGGATGTGGATGCAGACTCAGTTATCCTCAGTTTAACTCAATTACACTCAATTACGCTCAACATTGAAACAGAAAACACACACAGATGGAGCCCTCTGTCCATACGCTGGGTTCATTATTGCATGTTGTTGGAGTGCTTACAAATACAAGTGACAAGGTGCAATGCCATAGTAAATCCCAATACTGCCTTTAATGGTAAATCTAGTCCCTAGCCTAGAGAGGCCGACATATCAGCTTCTGCCTGTTCTCTTTACAAGGATGAGTCTTCTTTAACATTTGTAGATATGTTTAGAAATGTACATATGAGAAATAACTGTAAGAGCAATGGTTAACAAAATAATGAGTGTTGTGTTAGCTAAGAGTTAGCAAATGAAAAATAAATGCTTTATAGAGAGTAGTTATAAATTGCTACAATTAGTTTTGCTCTTCACTATTGTAAATACATTTCAATGAAATACTGTATGTATGATTGTTTTCTACAAAAATGACTATTTGAGGCAAGGAATTCAAATTTGGCAACATGTTTGGTTATGTTCCCAAATGTTCCTGTTGGTTTGGATGAAAGCATCTGATAAATCTTATGAACTTCAACATTGGTAGGCAGGATTTGTATCAGGAATGTTAAAGGTAGGCAGCATTTGTATCAGGAAACAAAGCAGTGGCTTAGTAGGTCTGCTGGCGTAACAGTGTCTCATAGACATTCTGTAATAGAAGCTTGTTACACCAGTACTGGCCTACAAAGCCAAAAGCCAGTAACTGCATATTTTGTTGAAATTAGCTTAGACTGGAAATCACTGGACTTCATAACACGTCTTTTGTCTTGTGACCAAAACTCTTGCTTCTTGCTATTAAAAAAGTAGATGGCCTAAAAGTAGAATCACCACTATTATACACGCAATGTGTTTGACTGGCCAGTATGACAACATTAAAGGCATTTTTCTCAGTTTTCATGTTCATGTAGTTACTGCACTTTGCCTTTGTAGGGCAGAATTAATGCCGGTATGTAGGACCAATCGTGACGAGAAGGTCCTTTACGCCATTGTCCCCCTGTGGAATGCAGGGTAAAATTGTTCAACTGACCTACTTCTGTGCCAGATGAAATTGTAGTATCTGCATCCGTCTGTGTGTGTGTGCGTGTGTGTGTCAAGTGCATGTGTGAATGATAATGGGCCTTTATTCAGCACAGTCGATTAAACATGATTCTGCTGTCCTTCTGTGGCCATTGTGAGACAGGGAGGGCATGGTGGGATAATAGTCAACTAGCCAGCACGCTTGGAGTGTTTCTGCCTGTTGACAGCTATAAGGACTGAAGATGTTTGTGTAAGGTTGTTTACTCCCAACTTCACCCCTAACACAGACACACACACACACACACACACACACACACACACACACACACACACACACATATACACACACTGAACACACACACACACACACACACATATACACACACTGAACACACACACACACACACACACACACACACACAAACACACACACATATACACACACTGAACCCACACACAAACACACACACACAGACACATACACACACAGTCCGCTGGAAAAAGCCAGATGGCCAACCTAGTCAATAAAACCATAGATAGCCTAGTTAAAGCTCAGTGCTGCGCAATGATTTTTTAATTGTAAGTTAAGTCTAAACAGTATAGAGTATTTGTCAGATAAGTGTGTATTCCTCACACAGCCTTCGAGTTTTGTTATTACATCAGTACACACGTCAGGGTTTCAAAAGATCTTACACGTGCTATATTATTTGTCACCTAGGTGGCGCTGCTATCCAGGGAGTAGCTGACTTGCTACCTGCAGGGGCATTCCCTGAGTGGCAAATTGGGGTTGAGTACCTTGGCCAGGAGCCCTGTGGTGACAGACTCTAGGGTCACATTGACCAACCCTTACGGTCACATTGACAGACCCTAAGGAGGGAGGATAGAGACTGAAGAGGGAAGATAGACCATAAGGAAGATAGACCCTAAGGAGGATAGAGACTAAGGCGGATAAAGACTAAGGAGGGAGGATAGAGACTGAAGAGGGAAGATAGACCATAAGGAAGATAGACCCTAAGGAGGATAGAGACTAAGGCGGATAAAGACTAAGGAGGGAGGATAGAGACTAAAGAGGGAGGATAGAGACTAAAGAAGAAGAATAGACCCTAAGGAGGGAGGATAGAGAGTAAGGAGGGAGGATAAAGACTAAGGAGGATAGAGACTAAAGAGGGAGGATAGAGAGTAAGGAGCATAGAGACTAAGGAGGGAGCATAGACCCTAAGAAGGATAGACCCTAACGAGGATAGAGACTAAGGAGGGTAGAGACTAAGGAGGGAGGATAGAGACTAAAGAGGGAGAATAGACCCTAAGGAGGGAGGATAGAGAGTAAGGAGGGAGGATAAAGACTAAGGAGGATAGAGACTAAAAAGGGAGGATAGAGACTAAGGAGCATAGAGACCAAGGAGGGAGCATAGACCCTAAGAAGGATAGACCCTAACGAGGATAGAGACTAAGGAGGGTAGAGACTAAGGAGGGAGGATAGACCCTAAGGAGGGAGGATAGAGAGTAAGGAGGGAGGATAAAGACTAAGGAGGATAGAGACTAAAGAGGGAGGATAGAGACTAAGGAGGGAGGATAGAGACTAAGGAGGGAGGATAAAGACTAAGGAGCATAGAGACTAAGGAGGGGGGATAGAGACTAAGGAGGTAGCATAGGCCCTAAGAAGGATAGACCCTAAGGAGGATAGAGACTAAGGAGGGAGGATAGACCCTAAGGAGGATAGACCTTAAGGAGGGAGGATAGACCCTAAGAAGGATAGACCCTAAGAAGGATAGACCCTAAGGAGGATAGACCCTAAGGAGGGAGGATAGACCCTAAGGAGGATAGACCCTAAGGAGGATAGAGACTAAGGAGGGAGGATAGACCCTAAGGAGGATAGACCCTAAGGAGGATAGACCCTAAGGAGGGAGAATAAATTCTAATGCCACATACACATAAACAGCCCTCTGCTCTTCGTCGTGGAAAATGGGTCATCACCACTTCTAGACCATATACAGTACAGCACATTACCATATCTCATGGTGACATTGTGATATAATGTGCTACCAATATTTTAAAGAGGTTTAATTTACTGAGTGGTGTGAGGGGACCTGATTCATGAAGTGTGTGTGTGTGTGTGTGTGTGTCTGTGTCTCTGTGTCTGTGTGTGTGGGGTGGGTCACTGCTCCTTGTGCAGGGGATGTGCGTGTTGATTTGCATAATGAGGGCCGAAGAGAGGTGTAATGATGAGTATGCGTAAGAAGTGAGGTGTAATGATGAGTATGCGTAAGAAGTGAGGTGTAATGATGAGTATGCGTAAGATGATAAGTAATAGCAGGTGTGAAGGGCCAGTGTCACTATAGTGACAGTGACAGAATCAGGTCATTCCCATCAAAACTGAAGATATGACTGGTATTGCCATTGCCTTATTGAAGTGTGTTCTCAAGTGGTGAACTCCTTTATGACGTGTCTGGGGGTGTGGAAGGTGTGTGTGTGTGTGTGTGTGTGTGTGGCGGGGGTGACAGTGCTGTGTGTGATGGTGTGTAGCATGTGACAGTGTTTTCTGTGTCAGTGCTGTGTGTGTGTGTGTGTGTGTGTGTGTGTGTGTGTGTGTGTGTGTGTGTGTGTGTGTGTGTGTGTGTGTGTGTGTGTGTGTGTGTGTGAGAGTGAGTGAGAGACAGTGTTGTTTGTGATGGTGTTCTCTGTACATCAGTGTGACACTGCGGAGTTCCTGTGTGACCCTGAATAATCACCACTACACCGTACATATCTGTGTGTGTTTGTGTGTATGTGTGTGTGTTTGTGTTTGTACGTGTGTGTGTGTGTGTGTAAACTGTGGACTGCTGAAGACAGACCTATTGTTGTCAACCTATTCACACCACCTTCTCTCTCTCTCTCTCTCTCTCTCTCTCTCTCCTTCTCTGTCTCTGACTCCTTCTCCCTCTCTCTCTGTCCCTCTCCCTCTCTTTTCCTCTCTCTCTCTCCCTCCCTCTACCTATCTCATTGTCTCTCTCTCTCTATCTCTCTCTCTCTATTTCTTTCTCCCTCTCTCTCTCTGTCTGCCCCCCCCCCCTCCTCTCTCTCTCTCTCAGGAATGCCAGTCCAGTGGGAGTGGTGTTGACAGGAGTGGTTGCCATCACTTACAAGGTGGCCATCGCATATGAGGGGTAAATATCTCCCCCCTTGTGTGTGTGTGTGTGTGTGTGTGTGTGTGTGTTACTGTATATTTGTTTATGTTGTAGGGGGTGTGTTTGTGTGGGTTGTGGTTTGTGTTGTGTTTATTTGTGTTTTGGCATGTGTTCATGTGTCTGTGTGTGTGCTTGTGTGGTTTATTTGTATGTGTGTGTGTGAGAGAGAGAGTCTAGTGGCACAGGGCCTTTGGCCTCCACACCTCCATCTTTTATTCTTCTCTTTTTTCCTCTCTCCATCTTTCTTCCTCCTCCTCTCTTTCTTCTCCTCCTCCTCTTCCCCCCAGAGTCTGTGTCTTTCCACCTGTGATGAGCATGGCTATATTATCAGACAAGCTCTGTGTGTGTGTGTGTGTGTGTGTGTGTGTGTGTGTGTGTGTGTGTGTGTGTGTGTGTGTGTGTGTGTGTGTGCGTGTGTGTGTGTATGTGTGTGTGTGTGTGTGTATCTCCACCTATGATGAGCACGGCCATATTAGCAAACAAGCTCTTTTCTACTGCTTGACCCAGTTCCATGCTGTTAGAGACCTGATGAGCACACACACACACACACACACACACACACACACACACACACCACACACACACACACCACACACACACACACACACACACACACACACACACACACACACACACACACACACACACACACACACACGTGATCTCCTCTGAAGCAGAATTCAGCAGTGCAGCTAAGTACATATATTCGGGCTGTATAATTGAAGTCCAATTTTAAAGCTTTTTTCTCCAGCAAATTTCCACAGCCTTTGACAAGCCGGGGTTTGGACACTAATTGCACGCCGTAATAAGGACTTTCAATTTTTAGAATTTTAGACTCCCATTAGACGGTCCTGACGTGGGTGTCTATGGATGCAGTGTCCATCTGCACCAGTGAAGGGAGACACACACATGCATACACACGCACACAAACACATACTCACACACATACACCCGCATACACATATACACATACACGCACAAACACAAACACACAAACACACACTCACACACATACACCCGCATACACATATACACATACGCGCACACACACAAACACACACTCACACACACACACATACACATACACACACACACACACACATACTGACCCTCTACACCAGTAAGAAGAGAGAAGTCATCAGGTTCTCTTTGCTTCGTTGGTAAGGTGGGGTTCTGTACCGCCGGCCTTGGTGTTTACTCTGCCCTCATGCTCACACACACACACACACACACACCTTGCTTGTAGCAGCTGGTCATGTATATATATGAGAGCCAGCTCATCGCGGCGGCCATTGCGGTAAGGTCAGAGGAGGAGGCCCATTGTAATGAGGTGCACTGGCTGGCCTTGGTGCCGAGATTTGGGTCATGATGCTGGGAACACACACACACACACTCACTAAACACACACACAGACACACATACACACACACCCACACACACACTAACACGCGTGCACACACACACATTTAAATGGAAGTTTCCAGGGTATTGTTAGCAGCTGTGAGGGTTAAAGAGTCAGTGCCACTTTTTTGTTACACACACACATATACACACTACATTACAAAGCATACAAAGCAAAGGCGAAGAAAAACAAACCCTGTGTGTGTGTGTGTGTGTGTGTGTGTGTGTGTGTGTGTGTGTGTGTGTGTGTGTGTGTGTGTGAGAAATAGAAGTGGCACCGGCCCTTTAACCCTCACAGCTGCTGACAAAAAACCCTGGAAACTTCCATTTCAAATTCACCTACACAATCACCAGACTAAAGCACAGGTCCAGATTGCCCCACACACACACACACACACACACACACACACACACACACACACACACACTTTAGGTTAATCACACACCTGTGTGGGTCTGTGTGTGTATGTGTGTAAGTTTATGAATGTTAAAGTGTGATAGAAGGTCGATCAGTAGCATAAAATAGATCAGTGGATCAGTAGGACTCAGAGAGGATTGTGGGACCCCCTTTCTGACGTGGGTTCTGCTCAGGGTCTCTGATGGCTTTGCCATACACACCTGGACCTTGACCCGGTGCCTCAGTTCTTCGTTTCTCCCTCTCTCTCTCTCTCTCTCTCTCTCTACCTCTCTCTGTGTCTCTTTTTCTCGCTGTTTCTCTCTTTCTTCCATAGGGTGTGTTTTTGAGTATATTGGGTGTGATCTCTAATGTTCCTGATCTACAGTACTTCTAACACTTGGAGCATCTGAGTCTATCCATATGATCCAATTGTGAGGGTATTACAGTCAGTACATATGTATAGTATAAATCACAGTCCTTTTATTATGTGTAATCTAACAGTATTGGAGTCATAGTCCATTCATGTTGCAGTACAATCTAACAATGTTGGTACAATCTAACTGTGTTGGCTTTGGAGTTTATCCATGTTACTGTACAATCTACCAATGTGGGCATTACAGTTCACACAAATTACAGTATAAATCACAGGCTATCCATATCACAGTAAAGTTGTGGTATACAGTATATACAGCGTTGACATAACAGTAACTGAGTGCCATAGTCTCCGCTGAGGTCTACCCCCTCATTCCCCACAGACCTAGCCAGCGCCCCCTGGTGACTGGGTGGGTGTGAGACACACCAAGGAAATGTTGATTTAGTGATTGCTTTCACGTCACTGTTGAAAGTTAGTTAACTGTCAATAAAGACACGAAGGTATTTAACAGTATCTTTTGCTTTAAGCCTCTTAGAGCAGTGGCGATCCTGAGTCTTTTTTCCGCTTCCCCAAATATAACTACTTCACCCAGGAGACACCAAGGGCTCCACATGAATAAACCGGATTGGGGGCAGCACTTTGTGATGCGTCACGTTACCTTGGCAACAACAAAAACATGCAGTGTCTTATTTCTGTTTCCATACTGGGGCTGTTGGTTGTCAGCGGTTACGGTGACTGGCTATTCTACACTCTTGCGGTAGGTCCTGTGTTGTGCATATGTGTGTGTGTGCCTGCATGCGTGTGTGTGTGTGTGTGCATGTATGTGTCGCCTGTCACTGTGACTCTAAAGGGGCTTATTCCACCATGATGACCTTCTCACAGATTATGACACAGCCATGACACAGTGCCCGGGGACGAGTGTGTGGGGACGGTATTATGCTCAGGGTACCTCAGTGCCACTTCTGGCAGTTGGTGGATTCGAACCTGCAACCCTCTGGTTACACGTACCTTAACCATCAGGTCACCACTGCCAAACAACAACAGAAAGTTAGAAACCTCTAACAGTGTTATATTTTACAGATTTTAAGGCCACTTCATGTAAAAACGTAGACCACTTAAGGCCACTTCATGCCAAAAAAAAAATAGTTTATTGAGGAAAGAGAACTTGTCTTTTGAGTTTTGCATAGCAATGTGTCAGGCTGATAAACTGGTGGCAGCTTACACTGTTGACATTCCGTTATGATAAGTGTAACATGAAAGAAGCACACAACTTGTTGCCGTTGACAGCGGTCATTATACTTTTTCAACAGTCATTATACAATAATATCGGACCTCTGGACATTGGAGTGGCCCATTCACGGTCAATGGGACATCCGTCAGCATTCTCAAGAGTTGTACAATAAAAGTAGTTTAAAAGGCCAGATCAGATCATGCTGAGCAGACTACTTATCATCTCTGCCCCTTCACTGTTCCCTGTTCATCACTCCATCCCCCACTTTTATTCTTTCTCTTCCTTTCATTTGCGTGGTCTGTGCCCTTGTGTGTGTATGAGTTTGTGTGTGCTTCTGATTCCTGTTAGGATACGATGAATGCAATAGGATCAAACAGTGCAGCCATGTGTGAACGGTATCTCAAAGGCCACCACACACACACACACACACACACACGTGCACGCACACACACACACACACAGACACAAACTTGCGTGTACACTCATGGTACACTCGCGGTGCTTGACACGGGCTGGTACTGGCCAGCGGAGTGTGTGATCTTTACGATGCGTGTGTGTGTGTTTGTGATGCCAGTGTGATCTTTACGATGCGTGTGCGTGTGTTTGTGATGCCAGTGTGATCTTTACGATGCGTGTGTGTGTTTGTTCTCTTGTGTTTGCAGACCTTTTACTGAGCAGATCTACCGGCAGAGAGCCCTCTGCTGCAAGCACAAATGAACCGTGAAGACCACTCAGGGAGCCCATGTGTGTGTGTGTGTGTGTGCGTGTGTGTGTGTGGCCACTCCAGGAGCCTGGGGCCACGACAGGTTAACCCCACGACATGCCACCATCTGGCCCAATCTGCCACACACCTGGCTGCTGATGGGAACTCTGGTGTGTGTGTGTGTGAGAGAGAGAGAAAGTGAGAGAGAGAGAGTGTGTGCGTGTGTGTGTGTGTGTGCGTGTGTGTGTGTGTGTGTGTGTGTGTGTGTGTGTGTGTGTGTGTGTGTGTGTGTGTGTGTGTGTGTGTGTGTGTTGGAAGACTTTGCTCCTGTCTTTGTGGAAAAGTCCACTGTTAAAGAAAGGCAGTAGAAGCATTGTGATACATATGCTGTTGTTGGAGTCCTGCAGACCATAATGTGTGTTCCTTTAGTTACTGACCCCAGTGTTATACTTACATATCTTTTAAATAAGGAAAGTGAAAGTCCCAAGACATGTTATCCAAAGCATGTGTCAGCATATGCACTGATTCTGTATGCTGCATTGGAATGTGCATTGGTTTTGCCATGACTGTATGGAGATATGCATTGACTGTAATTACTGTATTGCAGGAAAAAAAACTGTACCAGAAAGTTTGCATGTCCACTGTGCTGTCCCAACCTTACTGTATTTAACAAAAATGACCAAAGCTGTTTATTACAATGATAAAATGATCCATATTAGTCTGCATAATGTCTGTCTAATCTGACCAGGTAGCCTTGGCTAACAATGAGCTTATTCCAACCTTATTCCAATCCCTGCTTTAGCAGCTATGGTTAGCATTAGCAGATAGAGTAAGAATGACAGATTGACTTAGCTTAACTGCACAGTGTGAAAATAAGTGTATTACTTTTACTGAGTCACAAAATGCGTCCTTGTGAACTTACCCTTCCTGGATAGAGTGCCCCTCCCTCAAACTCTTACATTTACTTTACAGCATAGACAAGTGCATTTATGGTTGTGTGCATTAATGGTTTAGATACGTGTAATTGGGTTAATGTCAGTGGTTGTGATTCAGCCCTGCATATGAATGTGAAACACATAATGTGAATGTGAAAAACATAATGTGAATGTCAGTGGGAGTGTTTAAGAGGGCTTCAGGTGAACCCAGGACTGCCCTCACCATTACACAGTATGCATACATACACAGTAGGCTTTAATGGCCGCCCTCATCCTATCTGTCTATAGAGATCATTGCCTCTGTCCTCATATCACCCTTAGAATTAATTAGATCTATGGACTTAAGGTGGCCTTTTAATGGGTCAGCAGGTGTCTGAAATAAAAACAACAGGGACATTTGCCTGAAAAACAAAAATGAGGACACTCCCAGTTCTGCAGCCAACATCATTAAAATAACGAATGCTTTACCTACAGTACCTGGGGACATTGTGAGTTTTTGCATGTTTTACCGGGGACAGACCCCTATGCAGAAACAGGGGCGTCTGGTCACCCCGCACTAACAAGGGTTAATGGAAAACTACAGAGTGACCCTCCTAAGACACACTAGGACAGCGGAGTGTGGACAGTTGATCTTGGGCCAATTCATTTTTAACGTCTAATTTAGTCAAATTAAGTCAATTTTATTATCCGATCTGGGGAAATTAATTTGCAGCCAGACATTACAAAGAACACAGCAAAAATAAATAAATAGATACAACATTGGAGTCAAATACCAGCATGAGGACCCCCACATACAGACCATCCACCATACAGTACAATGCACAATACAACACAGAGCAGAACACAACACACCACAGTGCAGGTTTACTACATGGGGAGACTGGGGAAAGCATAAGGGTCAGAGCAGAAAATTGTAAAATTTCACATCATCTGTATTTATTCAGTAAATTAACAGCAGCACAGACAAAAGAGAGTTTATATCTTCTAGTCCTGTGTGTGGGAACTCTGTACTCTCTATATCTTCTAAAAGGTACAGGCACACATTCCCTGCAGAGGGGGTTATCAGGATAGTCTAGTGTAGAGTGCCTAAGTCACGCCCCTTCCGGTAGACCCCATGGGACCTAAGTTTGGAAAAATAATGAATGGGAGTCAATAGAAAGATAAAAGTAATTTTTTGGTCCAGCTTACCTTTTTACATGGATTTCTCATATGATGATTGTGAATTTAAATGATGACTTTTCACACAGAGAAAGCACAGTTTTTCCACAGACTGCAGAAGTTACAGTAGGGTTTGTGTGAAACCGCATAGTGGGCTACAAATGCCAACTTCATGTAATGTACGTCACTAAGGCTAGCCGTGTTGTGTAGCTAACGTGAAACTGCTAGCTGTGCAGCCTAGAAAAGTACCTCACTTGATCAATGTTATCCACTTATTCCTCTTTCTCTGATCAGTCAGAAAATGGTAGAAGGAACAGTTTGTACTACTGTTGTGATACAGCCTTCTGGTACAAAACACACTGGCATCTTTTACAGTTAAATGAGAATACAAATATATTTGCTCAGTGCATCACATATTTCCACAAATGCATAACTCAGCAACTGTAAAACAAGTAAAGCTTTGCATCATATGGATAGTTGTCATTTAAATTTACAATCATCATACGGGAAATCCATGTTATACGATAAGCTGGACCAGAAAATAACTTTTATCTCTCCATTGACTGCCATTAATTATTTTTCGAACTTAGGTTCCATGGTGTCTAGCGGAAGGGGCGTAGCACTCTATTGTCAATGCCTTCCTGAGCACAGTAATACAGTAATACAGGTCACAAAGCTGGGCTTGAGCTCCCCCAATGACCTTACCAGCTACACCGACCAGCCGGCCAAACTTATTTCTCTCTGCAATGTTACTACTTTACTACATTGTTACTACTTTCATCATCATCCGCACAGTGGCGATCATAACATATACACAAATTGGTGATGGACATGTTATTCCCCTCATTTGTTTTTGGACCCTCAAGTGTACTTGTCTCTCTCCCCTCTTACCTCACATCCTCCAGAACTAAGCTTTGTCCTTTAGCTCTCTCACAGCCCCACGACTTCCATTCTCATTGAGCTCATGCAGTCTATCAGCACGACCACAGCATGAGCTGCACTAATAATGTGAGAGGTTTTATTCCTTCCCTGCCATCATGTTCCACCCCGACACCCACCACAGGAAGATGCCCACTGCGATGGTTAGATGCTAGGTACGCTTTCGTTCTCACATTGATTCCAGTGCGAAAATTAGCAGCTAGGTACGCTTTCGTTCTCACATTAATTCTACTGCAATGGTTAGCCGCTACAGTAGGTACGGTCTCGTTCTCACGTTAATTGCACTGCGATAATTAGCCACTAGGTACGCTGTCCTTTTCATATTAATTCGACTGCTAAAATTAGCCGCTAGGTACGCTTTCATTCTCACATTAAATCCAGTGCAAAAATGAGCTGCTAGGTACGCTCTCATTCTCATATTAATTCCACTGCGAAAATTTGTCGCTAGGTACGCTTTCGCTCTCACATTAATTCCAGCGCTCAGCATGGCAGCAAGGCTAGCATCACCTCTTTGAGCCCAGAACAGCACTCTTACCCTTAGACAGAGTTATTAATATTAAAGAGTCCAACTTCTATTCTTCTCTCTCTCTGTTGCTCTCTCTATCGCCCTCTCTGCCTTTGCCCCTCCTGCTGTTTTTTATTACCCCATCCTTCATTTTTTTCTCTTTTGCCCTCTCCCTCCTCTTTTTCTCACTTACTTTATTTTCTGAATGATCTTTTCTTATTGTCTCCCTCCATTTCTTTCTTTCCTGCATTTTTTCCGCCCCTGCTGTGACTTTTCTTCTCTCTTCATCTCGTCTTCACTCTCTTGTTCCCCTTCTCTCCCTCCCTCTCCCTCTCCCTCTCCCTCTCCCCCCCCCCCCCCTCCCCCCGCCACCTCTTCTATCTTTCTCTCCCTCTCTGTCTCTAAAGACTTCAAATGAGGCCAGTGTGCGTCATGGCTTCACTCGGGAAGATTTCAACTTGTTTTTTTGTGCTCCAATTTTAAAGCCCATTTCTCTTCTATTTACAGAATAAAAAAAAAAAACTCATGCATTAAAGCAGCTACAGTGAACCTCTGCTGTTGTTAACGGATACACATTTGCATAAATCAAAAAGCCATCATGACGACATGGCGGACACACTGTCTCGTTAATCACATTTGCATCCTCGCACATCTGAAGCATGGCTTTATTTGTGGCCTGAATCTGAGACCCCTGACAGACCTAACATTAAAATCCTATTTTGGGGCACAGTTGCTGACGTCTTAAAACAACAGAACTAGTTTTTGTTAGGTTTTTGTTTAAAAATACCGTTTGCCCTGAGGAAGACTCTGAGTGAAAATGCATAGAGGTGTGTGTGTGTGAGAGAGAGAGAGTGTGAGTGTGAGCATGGCTGGGCACCCCACAACTACGGATGACTGGGGTCAACGTTACAGCGGAGATGTGAGGCACACAGGGTGTGTGTGTGTGTGCGCACAGGTCTGCCCACAGAGATGACTGGGCCCCAGAAAAGATCCAATTTGGGGGCCTCACTTCCCCCCCAAAAACCCTATGGTGTTCAACTGACTGAGCCCCTCCTGGCAGCTCTGGCCCAGAAAGCTTTTATGTTGATCCCCCCTTATGGGCGGCCCTGTGTGTGTGTGTGTGTGTGTGTGTGTGTGTGTGTGTGTGTGTGTGTGTGTGTGTGTGTGTGTGTGTGTGTGAGTGTGTGTGTGAGTGTGAGTGTGAGTATGGCTGTGCACCCCACATCTACAGATGACTGGGGTCAGCGTTACAGCCATGTGAGGCACAAAGGGTGTGTGTGTGTGTGTGTGTGTGTGTGTGTGTGTGTGTGTGTGTGTGAGTGTGAGTGTGTGTGTGTGTGTGTGTGTGTGTGTGTGTGTGTGTGTGTGTGTGTGTGTGTGTGTAAGTGTGAGTGTGAGTATGGCTGGGCACCCCACATCTACAGATGACTGGGGTCAGCGTTACAGCCATGTGAGGCACAAAGGGTGTGTGTGTGTGTGTGTGTGTGTGTGTGTGTGTGTGTGTGTGTGAGAGAGAGAGAGTGTGAGCATGGCTGGGCACCCCACAACTGCGGATGGCCTGCGGTGGTCACAGTCACAGTGGAGAGCACTGACAAAAGGTCATGAACACACAAAATGTGTCTTTTGGCAAAATATAAAGCTGATAAAGCTGTGTTGTGAAATTAACTTTAATGACATTTTTCACTACAGGGCCCTGCCTTACACAGGGCTACATAGTGCCTGGCCTTACACAGGCCTACACAGTGCACTGCCTTACACAGGGCTACATAGGGCACTGCCTTACACAGGGCTACATACAGTAGGGCACTGCCTTACACAGGGCTACATAGGGCACTGCCTTACACAGGGCTACATAGGGCCCTGCCTTACACAGGGCTACATAGGGCACTGCCTTACACAGGGCTACATAGTGCCTGGCCTTACACAGGGCTACATAGGGCCCTGCCTTACACAGGGCTACATAGGGCACTGCCTTACACAGGGCTACATAGTGCCTGGCCTTACACAGGCCTACACAGTGCACTGCCTTACACAGGGCTACATAGGGCACTGCCTTACACAGGGCTACATACAGTAGGGCACTGCCTTACACAGGGCTACATAGGGCACTGCCTTACACAGGGCTACATAGGGCCCTGCCTTACAAAGGCCTACATAGTGGCCGGACTTACACAGGGCTAGATAGGGCACAACACTACGTGGGATCCTGTTTCTCACCTGCACATATACTGTGCGGTCAAAACAGTCTTCAGCAAGTACTTTCAATCTGGAGATACGGCAATGTTGGAAGGAAGGAGTGTCCTAAAGCATATTGGGATCCATCACAATCAGGAATTTAAGAATATTACACTGTTGTAATACACATTTTTCTGTAAGATGTTCAGACAACAGCAACCCTCCACTCTCTGGAAAGAGCTGTACACAGTCGTCCTAACAAACCCAGCTGTGAGTTTTTGTGGGCGGTGGGTTCAGAGTGCTTATGGGCGATGGGTTCAGAGTGTTTACGGGCGATGTTCTGTGCAGTTCGGAGCGGTCACACAGCCTGTTCTTTCCGTCACCGGCTCCCGCGGTAACTTTCCACCCTGGCGGCGCGGCGTTCTGCATCAGTCGCCTCCCGTCTGCGTGTGTTGCGTGGAGCCAGTTGCCGTGGTTATGAGTGATGCTGGGGGAGGGGGGTGGGGGCATTGGGCTGATGCCCAGTGTGAGAGACGGGGAGGGAGAGCGTGGTGGCCACTGCTACAGTATGTGCAGCTTAAGTGCTGTTGAATGTGCTGATCAGTGTTTTGCTCCGTATCGCGCGGTATCTCCGTAGCCCAGTGCTGGGGCCCGTCGGGCAGGCGAGCGATGGCCTTAGGTAATCCGGTTGCTATGCCAAAGCCCCTGCCAGCACTTGACCCCAATAAAACGAAGCAAATGGAAAAAAGTGCTTCTCTCAGTCTCCTGCTTATCGCACTGAATAAATCATGTTGTTTTTAGCTGGCAGAGCACAGATTGGATGTGTGTTTGTGTGTTTGTGTGTGTGTGTGTGTGTGTGTGTGTGTGTGTGTGTGTGTGTGTGTGTGTGTGTGTGTGTCTCAGAGGTGGACGGTAACTAAGTAAATGTGCTTAAGTACTGTACTTACATACAGTTTTCAAGTATCTATACTTTACCGGAGTATGAAAAAAATTGGTAACTTGTGACTTTCACTTCACTACATTTTCAAGACAACTACTTTTTACTCCTCTACATTTAAAATGTGGGCATGAAGTACTCGTTACATTGATGAGAGGTGGATGTGCTCAACTCCTGCGTAAAAAGGATGATTAATATAGTTACAGTACAAGTTACAATGAAACATGGCCTTGAAGTGATTTTGCAATAATGTGATCGATCATATTGAAGTTTGAAGTGTCTTGAAGTGTCATTGAATTTTAACTTGGCAGTGATCATGATGGCAATGGCAGATAATGACTATTCTTTTTCAGAACATCCATGACTATGATAAAGTTAAAAAGAAATAAGACATTCATCTTTGCAACTAAACATTGAATGTATCCTTCCACCTGAGTTATTTTTGTATTGTGTTTCAGATGCATAAATAACTTAAGATCAGGTCAAGTTCTAATGAAAAAATAAACACAAAAAGAAACACTTGTACTTTTAATACTTAAATATTTTTAAAAACAAGTACTTTTGTACTTCTGCTTGAGTAGAAAATTGGCATAGCAACTTTCACTTGTAGTGAAGTAATATTTGACTAGGAGTATCTATACTTTTACTTAAGTAAAGGAATTGTGTATTTTGTCCGCCTCTGGTGTGTGTGTGTGTGTGTGTGTGTGTGTGTGTGTGTGTGTGTGTGTGTGTGTGTGTGTGTGTGTGCAAGTGTGTCTGTGAGTGTGTGTGTCTGTGTGTCCCACAGAGAAACATGACTCATTTTATTTTGTAATTAATCAGAAAAAGCATTGCTTATGGCAAAATAAGAATGCAAAGCGTTGTTGACTGCATCGATTAAGGTCGGCCCATTCAGGGCAATCAGAGAGGCTTCATTACTGGTGCGGGGTGACGTAGCTCAGACTAATCTGCTCACGCTTAAACAGGAAGCACTCAAGCAGCCAACGCTCAAAGGAAAACGCAGGGAAGAAAATTGAAAAAAAGAACAAAAAAAAAAACCAGTCGATTGTTGTCTGACCAATCAGTTATGATTATTTTAAACATACCTCACTTATGGCTAACAATTTAGCTGATACACAGGACAGCTATTTGAGCAACGTTGCCAGGGCAACAACATGATTGGGTCCTTTCTGATGAGGTGATTAAAGGGATGGAGGAGATGCCTGCTGCAGATTTAAGTTCTCCTGTTAAAAAAATGTATTGTCTAATATCAGTGACACATTGCCCAGACAAAACTTGTCATTAACAAGACACTGTTCAGAACGTTTCTCAGTGTATCATCATTCTCTTCAGAGGGGCAGCAGAGTAGAACTCTTCAATATTACCAGCAGTGGTGCAGCAGGAAAGAGAAAGGTTGTGTAAAGTAGGCTATGCATGCCCTTAACACTGGCCTTCACTAAATAACAGGCTTAGGCTATGTAGCTTTTTAATTGGCAGCTGTTGTGAGGTGGGATGCAGACAGCTATAGCTAGGGAGTTCACGATCATCACTACAGCTGTCTGCATTTAAAAGCTATAGCCTCAGCCTGTTCTCTGCCCAGCTATGAATAGTTACCAGTATAGCCTACGTATAGTTTTTTTAATAGTGTATAAATAATATCAGTCTATGTATTTATTTAATTACTAATATTAGTATTCCTTAAATCTATCTTTTCTTTGTGCACAGTTATGGAGTCAACCAGTCTACATTTCACTGCGAGTTGTACATCACTGTTATAACTGTGTATGTGACAAACAAATCTAATCTACTCTCTCCTCTCCAAAAGGGCAAGTAAGCACTGGTTTTAAAAGGTGCATAGAAGGTGTTTATGTGCATTTGACCTTTTTCACTACATCACCTGACCCCAGCATAGCCTTCATGAGGGGAGGGGTCCTTTACTAGACACAGGCCCCTAGTCATAATAATAACAACATTCATTACGGGCCTCTGATAGACACTCATAGTAATAATAACACCATTCCTCTGCCACTGCTCTGTGGCCCTGTGGTGTGTGTGTGTGTGTGTGTGTGTGTGTGTGTGTGTGTGTGTGTGTGTGTGTGTGTGTGTGTGTGTGTGTGCCTATGCTGTCTGTCTGTCTGTCTGTCTGTCTGTCTGTCTGTCTGTCTGTCTGTCTGTCTATCTTTTGTCTGTCTCCCCATCATAAAATGTGGGGGTGGGCCCAGAAAAAAAAATCATGTGGGCCTTGCCCAAAACACATAGGTTGTTTTTATGACTATACCAGCCAATCGAAGTTATAGAGCTTTCTGATTATGTCGCCTACCCCAGCCCACCCATGGCTACGCATATGGCACTCTGAGACATTCTGACTTGTTGTGGCACAATATGTGCTTTTGGTGCTTTTCATGGAGCTTTTGATGACACAGTGTGAGAGTGAGTTCCTATACATGCAGGAATCTTAACACCTCATAGAAAAACATTAAAAGAGTATAAGAGTCCTGTAGAAGTGTGCATGTTTTAGCCAGATTTGCACCAAGTGTGTGCAACGGGAACTAAGCAACACCTACAGATCTCTCACAATAGAAAGGCAGTACTACATACTATTAATGCATCTCCATGGCGACTGCCTAATCAAGCCCCTAATGAGATGAAGGTCTGAGCACAATCTAAGGCCAAAAAGTGTTTTTGGGCGGCGAGGCAAGTGAGTTATGGACATAAACATGCGGATAAGGACTCATTGAGTCCCCGGAGCGATGTCGATCTATGATTGCAGTACACCCAGAGGACACTTAGCCTACATAGCGTTAGAGTTCTTATCTCAAGTGCTTATATTTCTCTGGAGCATGCACGTGGAGAAGGAGGCGCATACCTATTGATTAAGATCGTAACCTCTTAAGGATTCGAGGGGTAAAGGGCCATTTATAGAAATATAGGGCATGTTGTGACGCCTGAAAAAATGACAAAGGGAAGAGAAGGTATTCTTCAATTGTATCCATCTTGTTATGTTGACCCAGTTTTAGATCCCCCAGAAAAACTACTATGTGAAATGTATGCAGACCTAACAATTGTCTGTTACTTTCCCGCAACACATTTTTCAGACACCACTTATTTTCCAATCTGAGAACATCAGGAGACTTGTGTCGTGTTTTTCAACCATTATATCCTCTTCCCATTTGGGTGAAACCTAGACCTTCAGTGCTGAGGATGCACTGTGGGCCTCGAGCAACGTGTACACAAACACACACACACACACACCCACACACACACGCACACACACACACACACACACACACACACACAAGGCTGCACGCATAGCACAAATGAAAACTAGATATTATTAATGCACGCTACACCTCAGCTGAAAAAAATAGGTCAAACTCCCAATTTCATTTTAAAACAATGTTTGATTAATGTATGCACTCTGTATTTGCCTGTACATGCAATGCTGTCTGCGCGTTTCGAACTGTGGCAGAGGACCCCTCCATGCGACGCACAAGCTCCCTCTAGCGGCACTTTTCTAACACTACCTGCGCACCTCAACCGAGTCCATCTCTTTAACTGCATCGCCTGAAGTCGTCAGATGGAGCCTAAGCTTTATGGTAGGATCATCCTGGCGCTGGCATTCATAATGGACCTGCATGAAATTTTCTTAAGTGTTTATTCCATTCAACACAATATCACATTAGGTTAAGTTGAACTAACATTTAGGTTAGTCAACACAATCAAGTGTTTTTTTTAGGATATACATATGCAATACCCATAAGCATAAAGTTGAGTGATAACAGACAGGATAAAATCTCAACTTTGCAATAACTACTCTTACGTTACAACTCTTTATTGATTTGGTGTATGCCCATACCAGAGATACTTGGTGAAATGAATCTCTGTTGGGGTAAATGTATCTTGACTTGATGTACATTACTATTGCTGACGTTACATGGAATGCTCAGTGAAACTATTTAACAAATCTCAGAGATTTTAAATGTCAAATTATAGTCTACCTTCGTTGGCATTTAGCAGTTCAATGTGCTCTCTGAAAATGGTCACATTAAGACAAAACGGTTAGTTACATCGCGTGCGTAAAAAGTCCTCGCTCCATCCCAGGAGCGCACTGCACTGTTCTGACTTTGTTCCCAGATTCTCAAGGACTGACGCAGACGCGGGCACCTGCTACATTTTCCCGTTTCTACCGTATCTATTCAGGCGGTGACGTGCCGGGAGGAGGGGCCGCCAAGACCTTTAAATACTGGATTCGCGCACTGAAAGTCAGACTTGTGATTGAACACGCGCTCGGCAGCTCACGGGGTAGAGAGAGATCTTAGGTTTACAATCCTTTCCGACTCAAGTGTATCCCCGACTCGTTCTTACAACATAGCACATAGGAAAAAAACATGATAAAGAAAATGGCACCTACGGAAAATGAGTTTGATATTCCGGCAAAGAACTGCTACCGGATGGTGGTTTTGGGTTCCACTAAAGTTGGCAAGACTGCTATTGTGTCCCGGTTTCTGTATGGCAAATTCGATGAGCAGTACACGCCAACAATTGAGGACTTTCACAGAAAACTCTACAGCATCAAGGGAGATGTTTATCAACTGGACATTTTGGATACGTCTGGTAATCACCCTTTTCCAGCTATGCGGAGACTATCAATACTTACAGGTGAGCAGAAGTTTATGTATATTATTAGCGCAAAATATTACATGTGATTAAAATGACTTGGTGATAAATTGATTGATGCAATTGCACTTTTTGCATAAAAAAAACATCACATTGGTTTTAAGTGACAACTGGTAACTAATTGCGCGTGTCTTTTTCTTTTCTCAGGTGATGTCTTCATCCTAGTGTTCAGCTTAGACAACCGGGAATCCTTTCAGGAGGTGCAGCGGCTTAAACGGCAGATCTTTGAAACAAAGTCCTTACTGAAGAACAAGACCAAAGAGAACGTGGATGTGCCGCTGGTCATCTGTGGGAACAAGGGCGACCGAGAGTTCTACCGCGAGGTGCAGAGAGAGGAGATTGAACAGCTGGTCGCGGGGGACGACCAGTGTGCCTACTTTGAGATCTCCGCAAAAAGAAACACAAATGTGGACCAGATGTTTCAGCGGCTCTTCACGCTGGCCAAGCTCCCGCACGAAATGAGCCCGGACCTGCACCGAAAGGTGTCCGTGCAGTATTGCGACATGCTGCACAGAAAGTCGTTCAAAAACAAGAAGTTGAAGGATGGCGATGCGTACGGTATCTTGGCTCCTTTTGCGCGCAGACCGAGCGTGCACAGTGACTTGATGTACATTAAAGAGAAGGCGGTAGGTGGTGGACAAAGCAAAGATAAGGAGCGATGCGTCATTAGCTAAGCCCCCAAGGCAGTGGTTTTGCTGCTACCTTAAAGTTGCCGAGTGATTCGTGCAGGAAACTGCCAGAGACTCTCGCAGTTCTGCAGCCTTGACGGAGCTCCAGAGGGCTTCTCCTCGGCGTGCCCAAAGTCCTGCCTGTGAACTCTCAAGGCAACGGCACCGTGCCAGGATCTCGTCACATTGTGCGACCTGCAAGCCTCTGTTCTGTCCGCGAGAGCTTTAAAACAGAATGTGCATTTGTTGCATTGCTGAACCAGAGAGCAAGCCTACGTGACGTGACGTTAAACATTGTGAGACTGAGAGAAATGCCTAAAATATGCTTGTCATAAATGCCTTCATACAGTCTGAGAAGAAACTCCATGGGTTGGAGTAATCTACATTGTTAAAATGCCAACCAGTTGTTTACATTTTGTTATAATTTGTACCAGATGACTGACACTTGAATGTTTGCTATCTGAACAAAATGATATATGTGAATGTATTTATTATTACAATATTAATAATTAATAATAAATATTAATAATATTATTATGTATTTAAGAAAATATTACAATAAAATGTCAAACGACTAATACTTGCGTCTGTTATTCATTCTCTGGAGAGTAAGCCTGTTTGGCTGTCTGTAAAAGGTACAGCTCAAGAGACATAGCCTACATAAAGAGAAATGGGCTACGATTTCCACTTTTACACGAGTGCCATTTAAAGGTGTACTTCCATCGTGTTTTCATTAATTTTGCGGTGTTCTCTAGTATTAATAATTGCCCTGTGCGCTAGTGTTAATAAAAAAAATGTTCTAGTGCTTCTGTTTTAGGCTGTTTTAGTTTGGTAGAGGGGGTGGGGCGGGGAGAACGACACGATTTCACCAGAGGCACGCTCCCTGCAGCTTCCTTTGCCCCACAGTCAACTTGATAGCAGAGTGGTAAAGGGCCAAGTCAACTTGACAGCGCTAAAACTGCACACAGAATGTCTACGGAGATACAGCTGTATGTGTTTGATCCTGAATCCGAAGAGGAAGGAGAGATGGCACAAGCACAGTCGCTTCCTGACCGTTTGTCAATGAACGTTTCAGAATTGTAATATTTGCATGACAAAACACTGCAAGTGCCCGGCTAAATGCAGTTCAGTCATTCAACTAGCCTGCTAATCTTATGCCAGTCAGTCAAACAGGCTAACATTATTTAATTAAAGCCCATTCGGTCAGTTTCTCTTATATGTATCTCCGCGTCTACGTCACGCCGGAGGCACTTTTAGCATTGGGTCGTTTTTCCGCCTATTGTCTTCTTTTGACTGATATAGAAAACGGGGATAGAAAAACATTTTGATATGCAGCATGCATATGCAACTCGGGGTGACCTATCATATTTCAAAAGAGCAAGTACTAAACGGTTTCTCGTGGAAGTACACCTTTAAGTTGGGGGAAAAAAAATAGTGGCCAAAGCTAAAATCAAGCTTCCTTTTATGAAATATGCCATTTGAAATATAATATGAAGAAATTACCGCATAACTGCAACACTTTTTAAAAGATCTACATGGAAATACGCATGACTGCACCAAGTCACATGCACTGAGCCATCCCCTTTAAAATCGTCTGTCTGAACTGCACAATAATTGGCTCATTTTGATGCTGCAATAAAGTACCTTGGCAGTAAGTAACGAATTGTCATACAACTTGAGATATGATGCTGCCAAAGAGATACAAAACAAGTGATATGACCAAACATATATTAGTTTATTTGTGCAGCGCTTCATAGATTAACAAAACAAAAATCAACCAGGGTAGCATGGCACCCCCCCAAAGCCCTGACAGCGACCGAAGGGGAGGGGGAGACGTGTAAACACTGGTCTATAGTATACAACTAACATCTGTGAGCAGGCTAGACAGTGTTTGCCCTAGAATTACTCTGGGACCACCAAGTCCACATCCGTGTGACGCACATTGAGGTTTTCTGGTAGACACAGAAACTACACCATGTCCATTGGCCATCTCTAGTTATTTGTCTAACACAGTTCCAGTGTTAACGACACCCTGAGATCAACAACATTGGCCAACATTAACTAAACAACTTTGTTTCAGTAAAAACAGCTATATCACTGATCAGTCCATGCACCTGCCATTTTGGTCGACAGGCTGCCCAACTTAGGCTTTTGGAATGTCGAACATGCACAGGCCTTTATACTTGTGCAGCAGCTGATTCTTGGTGCGCACTTGTTCTCGAAGTGTCTGTAGCTGCTCCTGCTGCTGCTCCGCAGTAGTCTCGATGCCGGGCATGGCCAAAATCTGCTCCCGCATCTCCTGAATTTTCGTCTTCAGCTTATTGAGCTCCTGGTGGACGTCTGGGCTGTCCTTGTCCATGCTGTGGAGGCGAGACAATTAAGTGAGTGCGCTGTTTCATAAACGAGACATTTAATGGCTTCAGATGTAACAAAAATAATGTTAATGGGCTATTTCGGTTTTGTGTTATTTGTCATCAGTGTAAAATATCTGTACATCATTAAATGTAGGCTAAAGCATAATCAAAGCATATCAGAAATACACGCAAGTAGCCTGCATTCTGTGTTGAGATGTCCATGGCATGGCATACCGACTAATATTCTCGACTAACAATATTAGCTTAGCAAATTGGATCGCAGCAACTCATTACAACAAGGCAAACGTCTGTCAAAGTGTTACTGTAGAAATGTAAATGTTTCGCACCATTTGATAATATCGTGAATAAGAGGCAAAAAAGAATAATTCTCCGGCTCCTGTTTCACCGGAATGGTCGCCATCCTGATCAGCTGTGGTGATTGTGAGAGGCGCACAGATAAGACGTCATCAAGCCGCTCTCACGTGTCTGCCTTTCTAACTTGCCGCTTGTTTTTATCAGTTTAGTTCTCAATTAGAAGGAATGAGCTGTGAATATGCAAATGCACCAGCCTTTTTGTCAATATTTCCGACTTCAAGAAATACCTATGCATTTTTTTGTATAATCATGATTGGCTACACATCTACAGTTGGGCACTGGATCATAGTCCTTGGCAAATAAAATGATAGATAATGCAGAGCAATATTGATCCACGAGGGGATTCTCATCAGGGAAGCTTTTAGAGTAACATATTGAAGCATATTGTAGTGTTGAACAATATGGTTCACCTCTAGCAAGTTTTGCCTATGACAGCGTACACAAGATCCTTATAACTTATAAAGTTTAAATATAAATTCTAAAGCATATCTGTACAATTATTGTATGAGAAATGTATAACAGGATTACATGATTAATAAGTGGGTTTATTAGTGCACCTAAACCATATCAGCAATGAAAACTCAGTTTCTGATTATTCCTAAACCTAACCCTTCTGTGTTCTGGCCATAGCATATTTATGTGCTGTTCACATGCACACACATGCACACACACACACACACACACACACACACACACACACACACGAGCGGCATGTACACACAGCCTATCACCTGACACCCTCTCGCAGGGAATGAGTGTGTGATCCATGATTAAAAGTCACCTTTGCGCGAACGAAAACACTTCCATCAGCTGGCCCTCTCAGCGGCGTACAGTACCACTATTCTTCCACTGCTCAGGGTGGAACAGCGGCCTTTGATCCGTCCGTGGCTGCTTAGCACTGGGCCGGGCCGGGACGGCCGTCTCCTCGGGGCCCTGGAGCTCCCTCTCTGGCTGGATCACTCCCACGTGGCCACGTGCGGCCCTGCGGGATTATTGCATTAGGAGCGTTAGCCGTCTACGTCAGCACAGACAGCAATCTCAGCACAACTTCACTCACGTAATTGGCAGGGAGCCGTTGACTCTTTAAGAAACAAAAACATGCTGTTTGTAAAGGCAAACAGTGTGTGTGTGTGTGTGTGTGTGTGTGTGTGTGTGTGTGTGTGTGTGTGTGTGTGTGTGTGTGTGTGTGTGCAGGCCCGCTGACAGTCTTGGCTGGGCCCAGGACAAGATAATGTGATGGGGCACCCCACCCTATAGTCCATAATGTAAGGAGGGACCAGTTCTGGGCCCCCCCTTTCCCTGGGCCCGGGACAAGAGACCTGTTTGTCCCCCCCTAGCGGGCCTATGTGTGTGTGTGTGTGTGCGCGTGTGTGTGTGTGTGTCTGAGAGAGTGTTTGTGTGTATACCTGCAATAATTGCAAGTCTTTGTGATGGCCATGCCATGTCAAGCACAGGTACAGTATTGTATGTGAGGAATGCCTTGCTACCGGCCTGTGCCATGCCAAACACGGGCACCCTCTTACATGAGGAATGCCTTGCTACCGGCCTGTGCCATGCCAAACACGGGCACCATCTTACATGAGGAATTTCTTGCTACCGTCATGTGCCATGTCAAACACGGGCACCATCTTACATGCAGAATGCCACGCTACCGTCCTTCGCCATGCCAAACACGGGCACCATCTTACATGAGGAATGCCTTGCTACCGTCCTGTGCAACAGCCACGAAGCATTTAGAGGACTGCACTAAAGAACAACACTCTCTCTGTTGTCTTGGAATAAGTAGCTTAAGTCGTGTCTGTGTATGAAACAGTCTGAATTTCCAGAGTAAAAATCTGACAGGAAACCATTTGAAGCCAAAAGTAAAAGCCTCGCGTGAAAAAGCCTGAATCTGGCAGAGTGGAAAAATCTCTGCTGAGTTCATCAGAATTTGGCAGATCAAAAAATGTCACGTGAAACAGACACAATTTGGCATGGAGAAAATCCTCAGAGAATGTCATACCTCCACTGCTCAAGCACACACTGTTTCTCTGGTGTTTGCTCTCTGTCTCAATCCTCACCTTTCTTTAGATTCTTCCCAAAGGAGCCACATGTATCCATCTTACAGGGATGCCTGTCTTTCTGTGTTGTATATGTATACACCACTCAAAACAATTAACGGAGCAGATCCATTTTGTCACAATTTGCATATAAATTCAAGTTTATCTGAACTGTTTCTTTAGTTTTTATTAGCAGTGTATCTCAGTGAGTCAACTGGTGGGTTTGAGCCAAATTATGCAGAACCTTGTGTGCCCAAACCTTGTAGCAGGAAGGCCCTATATAAAGGCAATGTGCCCACAGTTGTTCCACAGTTGTAGTCTGTACCCTAATGGCCAAAATGTGTGCAGTTTGGATAGTTATATGGCTTGCGGTTCCTGGTTGTAACCAATGCTGCCAGGTGGTATCTGGATCCAGCAGACATGGCCAGAGCAGTGCAGCTGTTGGAAGATGGGAACACTCAGAGGGAGGTCGCTCGTCACTTTGCTGTCTCATGTAGCATGATAAGTCGGCTCTGGACACGTTACCATAGGGATGTGTATGTGCTGAGTGTGCTCTAGTGTGGCTGTAGGCCTTAGGGCTGTTCTTCAGATAGTAAACCATTAAACAGGAAGTGTGTGGGCCATAGGGGTCACTTAAACAGGAAGTCAGTGCGGCATACAGGTCATTGGGCATGCAGGTCATCTGTGTGGCTTAAAGGTGTGCAGTCAGGCATCTCAGCAACAACACCTGCATATGTTTCACTCAGGCAGCTCCAAGCCTACTAGCCAGCACATAGCACTTCCAGTGTGTGTGAGTGTGTGTGTGTGTGTGTGTGTGTGTGTGTGTGTGTGTGTGTGTGTGTGTGTGTGTGTGTGTATGTGTATGTTTATCACACAGAAGCATACAGGCATGAAGTGATATGCTGACTAATGGTTTGTCTGCTTTAGGGATTTACCTGGTATTTCCACTAAGATGGTTGTTCTGGATAAGTACGTGCTCATCTACAGTTGTGTATAGTATGCATAGATGAGAAAGTCATGTGATACCAGTGAAAGATCTGGGTAAATAAACTCATCAGCTGCTCATAACTCCACCGGTTTGATATCGGGAATCCACACACACACGCACACACACACACGACACACACACACACACACACACACACACACACACACACACACACACACACACACATACACACACACACACAGGAATACCTATGTGCTGTCTGTCTATTTATTTATCTGTCTGTCTGTCACCACACACACACACACACACACACATGCACACACGGATACTGGAATAGCTACATGCTGTCTGGGAGGCTTACAGTTCCGCATACTTGCAGAATGCCACAGACTGCCACTGACTAGTGGCCTCAACCCTCTGAAACCTCATCTGCCATCGACTAGTGGCCTCACCTCCCTGGGACCTAATTTGTGATTGACTGGTGGCATCACCCCTCTGGAACCTCATCTGCCATTGACTAGTGGCACCACCTCTCTGTACAGCAAAAATTCCAGTGTTGAATTGACTCCCACAGAGTTGATTTTAACATTGTTGAAGGTTTATATAACACTTTCAAAATGTGAAACAACCCCGACTCTGAACAACATTTAAATCCAAAAGGGTTAAAATTAGTCTTTGGGAGTTAAAATCAACTCACAGATTTTCAACCCTGACATTTTAACACAACAGTGTTTGCTGTGTTGGACCTCATCTGTCATTGACTAGTGGAATCACCTCTCTGGGACCTCATCTGTGATTGGCTTGTGGGCTCAACTCTCTCATCTACCATTGGCTCGTGGCCTGACTCGTCTGTGACCTCATCCTGCGCCCGCATCACCTGCCCAGGTGTGTTTATGCTCAGCCAGATGACATCATCGAGGCCTTGGAGTTTAGCACGTACAGAAAGACCTGAAGTATCAAACATGCTCAGAGTAACCAGAGACACATGGGCAATAATTTAACCAAATTATATAAAGTATGTTGATGAAATGCAAATGCATTTCTGAAAAGTGCTCTTGAACTCTCTCTTGCACTTGACCTTTCTGCATGTTGTGTAATGTTATTAATTAAAAAAAAAAAAAAAACAATAGCTAATTTACAGCACAAAGTACAAATGGCCAGTGCTCTCACTGACTGTGTTGTGATCAGTCACGCCTGAACAGTAGGCAAAGAATAGTTGTGTGCCAATATCGTGAAATATTTCACCAGCAGAGAAAACCAAGTGTACTGTACATTTGCAACACATAAAAGCTAGCCCCCTGGGATCCATTGTGAAAGCCAGTCAGGCAGGTTACCTGGACACACACACACACACACACACACATTCTGTAAGTGCGACCCCTGTGCTCAGCACTTTTCTCTCTTTCAGAAAGTGAAGGAGCCTCCTAGCTTATTCAGGTGTGTGTGTATGTGTGAGTGTGTGAGTGTGTGTGTTTTGTTTAGGTCACAGGCAGTTTCACATGTGATTTATTATCCACACAGAGGCCATTTCAAGAACAAGGACCCAGCCATAGTCCTACACAATAGTGACCGATTTAATGGACAACACACACACACACAAACACACACACACACACACACACACACACACACACACACACACACACATACACACACGCATGCACACACACACAGTGGACATCACACAACTCTCCTAACATAAGCATAGCACTGGAGTTGATTTCAGCAGAGGTCATTTCAGCCAATAGACTTCGCTACAGACTGACGCTGAACAAGGTCAGCAGCAAAATACCCCCTCCTCTCTCTCTCTCTCTCTCTCTCTCTCTCTCTCTCTCTCTCTCTCTTTGGATTGAATTGCTTAGTCATTCTTTTGCCTCTCTCTCTCTCTCTGGGTTGAGTTGCTATGTCATTCTCTCTCTCTCTTTCTCTCTGGGTTGAGTTGCTATGTCATTCTCTCTCTCTCTCTCTTTGGGTTGAGTTGCTATGTCATTCTCTCTCTCTCTCTCTCTCTCTCTCTCTCTCTCTCTCTCTCTCTCTCTCTCTCTCTCTCTGTCTGAGTTGCTATGTCATTCTCTCTCTCTCTCTCTCTCAGTTTCTATGTCATTCTCTCTCTCTCTCTCTCTCTCTCTCTCTCTGTCTGAGTTGCTATGTCATTCTCTCTCACTGACTATTCTCCCCTTCTGTTCCCTGTTTCCCTATTGGCCTTCTTTTACCCAGCAGCAGACGGAGGTGCCTGTGTCTCTGTTTATGTTTTTGTTTGTGTTTACGTTCATGTCAGTCATTTGCTTATCTGTGTCTGATGTTGTGGCAGGCGTCCATGTGTCATGATTCAGATATGCATAAATATGAGCCACAGTCTAGGAAATGCTATGATGCTTTAATGCCAGTCATGATCCAGTCAAAGCTATGATCTTTTGATGCCAGTCATGGTCCAGTCAATGCTATGATCTTTTGATGCCAGTCATGGTCCAGTCAATGCTATGATCTTTTGATGCCAGTCATGGCCCAGTCAATGCTATGATCTTTTGATGTCAGTCATGGTCCAGTCAATCCTATGATGTTTTGATGTTTCCTTCCTCTTTCCTTGTGATGGATAGTGCCCTAAATTTAATCAAGAGCTGATGGGATAGTGTCTTTTGTGTGCATGTTTAGTGTGTGTGTGTGTGTGTGTGTGTGTGTGTGTGTGTGTGTGCGTGTGTGTGTGTGTGTGTGTGGGCGTGTGTGTATGTGTGTGTGTGTACTGATGTAAGTAAATAAGTAAGAAAGATGGAGATGAAGATGCCTAATTCTGATTGGACGAGAGGAAGGGGGGAGATCTCCTCCGCAGATGGTGGACTCATCCTGCTGATCAGAGTTCCCAGAAGCTCCAGATGACGCACTCCCTCATGCAAACAAGTAAACACATAAACAAACAATCACACACACACACACACACACACACACACACACACACACACACACACACACACACACACACACACACTTCTATACATACAGTATATCACACAAACACACAAATAAGTCAAAGTGACCCAAAATTCAAAGACTGAAGACAAGAAAAAAGAAGACAAGAATTTAAAATTTCAGTTAAAGTTATACTTTTAGTGGTTTTCAAGATACAATCATTTGCAATCTGTGTTTTTGTTTTCTACATGGAATGATTTCAAACCAAATAATAAAATGTAAAACATAAAGTGGGCTTTTCTTCTCTTGTTATGGAAATCAAACAGACCATGTACATAACGACATATTGATACAGAAGAATAATATGACTATACTAGTATAAAAATATAAACATTTTGCTTTTTTTCAGTTAACATCAGACATTCATTGTAACACCAGGGTAAACCCAAATAATGAAGAGTTCTGCAACCCAACCTGAAGCTATAGCTGTGTGTGTGTGTGTGTGTGTCTGAATAACCTTTATAAACACTACAGCTGGCCATTATGAATGCTTTAGAAGGTCACTATGTCACATCTGTCAGTAACTAGGTCAGTGGACTACTACCAGGCCCTGAGACAGGACACACACACACGTACACAGTGGCAGGTGTGTTATCTCATTCATCGTAGTGTAATTACGAGATGGTATTATGCAACCGTGGTGCATCCTGGGACTCGGCAGAGGTTACATGTCCAGCTAGAGGTGACATGTCTCTGCTAAGCCCAGAGCGTTAGGCCCATAACACGCATCCAGACCTCATTATGTCCAGGACGGGGAATCCTACACAACTTTATGTAGGACTCTACGGCCCTCTCTACACACAAAGGTCAAACTGCATCAATAATCATCCCCAGGTCTAATGCATTTAGCACCTCTGCACACAAGGAGGCCTGTCACCCGCAGTAAGACCACACGCACGCACACGCACGCACGCACACGCACACAACCCCCCCCACCACACACACACACACACGCACACACAGACATACAAACACTGTCTGAAAACAAACATACACACTATTATAACTAATAGGAAGCCAGTAGCCAGTAGTGTCAGCCTGGTGGCCATAGCTCTGAGTCTGTTGTGAGGACAGATAATAGTAATTAGTATAGGTCCTGTCGTTTACTACTAGCTTGCATCTGTTATGTGGTGCTATCATGCTCTAAAACTCATCACTGCATGTGTTGTGTGGTGTTATCATGCTGTCAAACTCATCACTGCATCTGTTATGTGGTGATATCGTGCTGTCAAACTCATCACTGCATCTGTTATGTGGTGTTATCGTGCTGTCAAACTCATCACTGCATCTGTTATGTGGTGATATCGTGCTGTCAAACTCATCACTGCATCTGTTATGTGGTGATATCGTGCTGTCAAACTCATCACTGCATCTGTTATGTGGTGATATCGTGCTGTCAAACTCATCACTGCATCTGTTATGTGGTGTTATCGTGCTGTCAAACTCATCACTGCATATGTTATGTAAGAGATAATGTTCTGCGAGGCGCTCCTTCTCGTGGAATAAGCCCTGACAGATTGATGCAGGACCCCGATGCGAAGCGGAGTCATTGTACTTTTTCAGCGGTCATTACACAAAAATATTCGACCTCTGAGCGTTGGAGTGGCCCATTCAAAGTCAATGGGACGTTCGTCAGCACTCTAAATAGCTGTATAATACGTTGTTTTTATTAAACTCATTATATGGCCGCAGAGAGAAGAGCAGAGCAGAACGGAGTGTGTGTTACATAAGCTCTTGACATAGGAGTGCTGAAACTTATTAACAGCGTTCACCCACACACAATGTCCGCGACACCTGTGCTCGCACAAAACGTTTTTAATCATACAGAAGTCTGATTAAAGGCACATGCACGAAACGTCATGTACAACTAAACACTTTTTGCGGGAGCTCACTGGTGTCACGGACTTTGTTTCTGCTTTTTGGCTCTGCTTTTTGGTCCAGCACCCAGAAGACTTGAGGCAGATGTGCGTGCTTTAGGCCTACATAGTTCACACACACACACACACACACACACACACACACACACACACACACACACACACACACACACACACACAAAGGACAAGGAAAGAGAGAGCGAGAGAGAGACAGATTGCAGGAGTCATTTACACCACAGACCCTTACGCAAACACTTTGAACACAGAGAGAGAGGGCAGAGTTTATCACTGGCAATGACAAACCTCAAAAGGGCAGCCCAAACCACATGCTCAAACCACAAATTAGTCAGCATCATGCCACAGGCATTTAGACTGTGAGTGTGAGTATGTGTGTGTGTGTGTGTGTGTGTGTGTGCGTGTGTGTGTGTGGTTTCAAATGGCTTGTAACCGTCTTATGCCAACAGCCCAGACCTGTTTCTGATAAGAACTGATAAATGACTGCAGTCTGTTCATGTCCATAGATATTGTCCATAGACATACTATAGATACTGTCCATGGAGACTGTCCATATATACTGT
>CM050216.1:8505938-8510938 GCA_027475355.1 Coilia nasus | reverse complement strand
TATAGGGATACTTGCCTAATATTCTCAGGTGGTGAAGGAGCTCAGTAGCTACCCTAATTTAGCTTGATAGCACTTGGCAGCTGGAATGTGTGTGTGTGTGTCTATGTGTGTGTGTGTGTATGTGTATGTGTGTAGCTCCATCAAGAGTCTGTTGCCCAATCAGATACTAATGCATACATACTGCCAGCATTCCAGCCTGCCCACTGCGATCCATTATGAAAGCCAGTCAGCCAGGTTACCTGCGCACACACACACACACACACACACACACACACACACACACACACACACACACATACAGTCACATACACACATAGAATAACTACACGGAAATATGCACACACACACGCATGCACACACGCTCAGTCATATAGACACACTAACTACACACACGCACAGTGATATACACACATACACTAACTACACACACGCATGCATGCACACACATGCATGCACACACATGCACGCAGGCACGTACGCATGCACACACACAGTCTTATAGACGCACTAACCACACACACAGACACACACATACACAGATGAAATGCCTTAACTTGCATAAGGCAGTCTGACAGTGAGCCCCATTGTGTTGGCTGGCCTGTGCCACTGGTGAAGGCTGTCTGTGTGTTTCCATGACGAAGTGTGCCGTGAGTGGCACACGGGGGAGATGGCATTCCAGACATTTAAGAGGCCAATCAGCCCACCATTAGCAGCCTTGCCTCGTAAACACCAACACACACACACGCACGCACACACTCTCATGCATACACACACACACACACACACATACTCATATACACACACTCTCATACATACACACACACACACACACACACACACACACACACACACACACACACACAAACACCCAGAGTCAGACATAGACACACATACCCCTTGGCTTTATTATTAGACAAATGTTTGGGATGTGACCTCATGGTCGTTTCAGTAGCCTGACTATTACTGTAAGTCCAACCTTTTCCTTCATAAAATGCTGCAGTGGATATTTGGAACCACTTAAAAATGACACCACTGTGTCTGAAACCAATTACAATCAGCCAGAATTACAATAGTAAAAGATGTTTAATATGCCAGCATCGCATACATATATACTTTGGTATGTGACCTTTATATCATGTGTAATTTTATAGCACTACAGGAGGTTACCCTGAGTTAGTGCTAATGACAGTGAGATTTACTGGATACACACACACACACACACACACACACACACAAACACACTTATGCACTCCACACACACACACCTTCCCTTAGGAGAAATCGTCCATAAACATAAGGGCTTATTTCACTGCTTTGCTGATGATTTGCAACTCTATCTACCCCTGTCTCCTGGTAACATTTGTTTAATGAGAAAACTCAATGGCCGTATTATGGACATTACAGTTTTTGCCCATTGCTTGAACACAATAAACATAAGCTTAAACCAAAGTAACATAACTTGAAGTTGTGTTACCATGCCTCAAACACAGTGTAACCATACCTTAAACAAAAGCGCTGCTTTACACTTTGGTTGCAATTCTGCAACACACTTGCTCCTTTATGCAACACACTTGCTCCTGCACACTACACACTATTTCATACATAAGACACTTCGTTCAAAAATGAAATACAGATGTATCATTGGCAAAACACATCTATTCAAAATACAAAAAACAGTGTTTTATATAAAGTAGACTAGTGTGTTGCTGCTGATGTGACAGTGTTTTTATAAGATGCAAGTGTGTGCAATTTTGTAATCAGAGTGACATTTTGACAAAGGATTGTTAGGTTTTGTTTGCAGAGTTTCAATTTGACATAGATGTGAATGGTTTATTTCCAAGTGTTGTGTCCTATGTGCTTGTGTGTAGAGTTTTGGCACAGCAAGCCAAGTTTGGCAAAATGTGTTTAAGCAATGGGCAAAAACTGTAAGACCTGATTGTCTCATAGTATTTTCTGGCGAAATCAGTGACAACCAGGAAGAGGCTGGCTGACAACCAGGAAAAGACTGGTGACGACTGGAGAGACAGTTGACAGCCTGGAAAGACAGCAACCGGGGCGGGGAGGGTCGGCAGCCCAAACCGCTTCCTCCGAGAGGAGGAAACCCACCTCAAAGCTACAGATCGACTCATGGATGAATACCCCCAGGGGTGCCCGAGAGGGGGGGAGGATGAGCACCCCAATCTGACGGAACTAAGAACACCGAACGATGGCGACGGCAAAATGACTACGACCGCTGTGTGCAGATGCGGGAAAATCTGCAAAAACAGCAGTGGCCTCAAGATTCATCAGGCCAGGATGAAGTGTTTGGCGGAGGAGAATGGGTCACAGCGCACAGATACTACATCTGATGAGACGCAGGAGGAGCCAGGCCAGGAATCACCCCACAGAGCCCTGAGCCTCCATGTGGCAGTATCTGTTCCCCCAAATCTTCCCCAGGCTAAGGTTCGAATCAAGTGGCCACTGGCCTGTAAGACGACAGTTTGGGAGCAGTTTGACGAGGACGTTGATAAAGTGCTTGAAGAATCTGCAAAGGGAGACGTGGATCGAAGGCTGCAGACAATGACAACCAGCATCATTAATCTGGCCCAGGAGAGGTTTGGTGCAGAGGAGAAGAGACCAGCTCGGACACCCTACGCCATGAACCGAAGGGCTGCCAAGATCCACAAAATCCGACAGGAACTGAAGTCCCTCAAGAAGCAGCACAAGGAAGCCAGTCAGGACCAGCGACCTCCCTTGGCAGGGCTGCGGGCTATCTTGAGGAAAAGGCTGATGACCCTGCGCAGAGCTGAGTGTCACCGAAGGCGTTGGAGAGAAAGATCCAGGAAGCGTGCTGGTTTCATAGCCAACCCCTTTGGCTTCACGAAGCAGCTGTTGGGGCAGAAACGGGATGGGAGCCTAAGCTGCTCCAAGGAGGAAATAGACATGCATCTCCACAACACCTACAGTGACCCTTGTAGACAGGAAGATCTGGGACAGTGTGATATCCTGGTAGAACAACCACCTCCCACCAAGGACTTCGACACCCAAGAGCCACTCCTGAGGGAGGTCCAGGAGGTTGTGAAGAAGGCCAGAGCTAGCTCTGCCCCTGGACCAAGTGGTGTCCCGTACAAGGTCTACAAGAACTGTCCACTGCTGCTTAGGCGACTCTGGAAGATGCTGAGGATCATATGGAGGAGAGGGAAGGTAGCTCAGCAGTGGAGATTTGCTGAAGGTGTCTGGATCCTCAAAGAGAAGGATTCCAAGAAGATCGACCACTTCAGAATAATCTCTCTCCTTTGCGTGGAAGGGAAGATCTTCTTCAGCATAGTTGCAAGGCGGCTGGCGGACTTCCTCTCCAGTAACAACTACATAGACACATCGGTACAAACGGGAGGGATCTCAGGAGTGCCAGGGTGTCTAGAACAAACTGGAGTGGTGACTCAGCTCATCTGGGAAGCCAGGGAGAACAAGGGAGACCTCACGGTGCTTTGGTTAGATCTGGCCAACGCATATGGCTTCATCCCACACAAGTTGGTCCAGACTACCATGACCAAACACCACGTGCCACACCATGTTGTGGATCTGATCCTGGATTATTACGACCAGTTCAGGATGAGAGTCACTTTGGGAGAAGTAACATCAGAGTGGCACAAGTTGGAAGTGGGGATAATCACAGGCTGCACCATCTCTGTGACATTGTTCGCGCTGGCAATGAACATGATTGTGAAGTCTGCGGAGCCAGAGTGCCGGAGCCCTTGGACCCAATCAGGTACGTGCCAGCCCCCAATAAGGGCATTCATGGACGACCTGACAGTCACTACAGAGCCGGTGCCAGGATGCAGGTGGATCCTCCAAGGGCAGGAGAGACTCATCCGCTAGGCCCGGATGGGGTTCAAACCAGCCAAGTCCAGATCTCTCGTTGTGAAGAAGGGCAAGGTCACAGACAAGTTCCGTTTTAACATCGAAGGGACAATGATATCATCAGTCTCAGAGAAGTCAGTGAAGAGCCTGGGCAAAGTCTTTGATAGCAGCCTCAAAGACTCCTCCTCTGTCCAGGCAACCTGCCAAGAACTAAGCAGCTGGCTTCGAGCAGTGGACAGATCTGGCCTCCCGGGCAAGTTCAAGGCATGGATATACCAGCACGGTATATTGCCAAAGATACTATGGCCGCTTCTTGTGTACGAGGTCTCCATTTCCACTGTGGAGGCCTTGGAAAGGAAGGTCAGTTCCTGTCTCAGGAAATGGTTGGGGTTGCCCAGAAGCCTTCTATGGGAACACCACAAAACTTCAGTTGCCCCTGAAGTCTTTGAAAGAGGAATTCAAGGTGACACGGACACGAGAGGTGCTGATGTACAGAGACTCAAGGGACCCCAAGGTGGCCAAGGCAGGAGTGATGGTGAAGACTGGAAGGAAGTGGAGTGCCCAGGCAGCTGTACTGGACGCAGAATCACGACTGCGCCACAAAGATCTGGTGGGAGTGGTGGCCCTGGGCAGAGCAGGCCTGGGGATGTTCCCAACAGCACCTCGTCACAGGGAGTGTAAAGGGAAGAAGAAGCGCAGGCAGTTACAGGAGGAGTGCCGTGGAGGAAGGAAGGTCAAGCAGAGCGGCGGGTCTGAGGCAGCAGGGGGCCTGGACCAGATGGGAGCATGCCTTAGACCGTAGAGTCACCTGGACGGATCTCTGGCAGAGTGAACCACACCGCATCACCGTCCTGGTCCGGGCAGTTTATGACGTCCTACCTAGCCCAGCGAACCTCTTCACCTGGGGGAAAGTGGAGACCCCGAACTGCCAACTGTGTTCAGGAAGAGGCACCCTGGAACACATTTTGAGCTCCTGCCCAAAAGCGCTCAGCCAGGGCCGTTACACCTGGCGTCACAACCAGTTGCTGAAGCCGATTGCAGAAGCCATCAGCAAAAGGATCAGCAGCTCTGGCCGAGTGCGCAACAACACCTGTGCAATCGCTTTTGTTAAAGCAGGAGGTCAGCCAAAGGCAGATGAAAGGAAACCACCAGCCAGGATC
>CM050216.1:8435938-8488438 GCA_027475355.1 Coilia nasus | reverse complement strand
ACAGAGGACGAGAAGAATGGAAAGAGCAAAACGACGGAAAAATGAATTTAGCGGAGGAGTGTGAGCCCTTGGGCACTCTAGCACATGTTTACTTTACTTTTCATGTTTACTCGTATTTAACAGATTCTCTGTTGTTCTCTCTCTCTTTCTCCCTCTCTTCCTCTCTCTCTCTTTCTCTCTCTCTCTCTCTCTTTCTCCCCCCCTCTCTCTTTCGTTCTTCTGTTTCCCTCTCCAGGCTTTCCCCCCCCCTGTTTCCTCAGGCTGTTCCAAAGCACAGGGACAGCATCTGTGTGTACATGGCAGATGTTCCATCAACAAAGTTTCTTTGCACAACATTACTCCCTTCACCTGCACACTGCTGTTGTGATGCACCACTTTATTCATGCGTAGTAAAAGACAGGCTGTCGTGACTCGCGTGTGTGTGTGTGTGTGTGTCTGTGTCTGTGTGTGTGTGTGTGTGATGTGGGGGAGTTACGGGTGATGTACAGTATGTATTGTGTTTGTGTATCTGTAATGTCTGTATTTTATGTGTGTGTGTGTGTGTGTGTGTGTGTGTGTGTGTGCGTGTGTGCGTGTGTGTGCGTGTGTGTGTGTGTGTGTGTGTGTATGTGTGTGTGTATGTGTGTTTGTGTCAGTGAGAGTGTGTTTTTTTCCATGTGGAGGAGGTTAATTGTGTTGAGAACAATAACATGTCTTTTTTTTTCAGGAATCTACACAGTTATAGACAGTTGGGGAGGCCTGCTTTGCCAGCTCCCTCTTTCTCTCTCCCTATCTTCCTCATACACACACACACACACACACACACACACACACACACACACACACACACACACACACACACACACATTCCTGATCCTTGTGGGGAGGTCTGCTGGGCTACGTTGCTCTGACGCATGCAGCCTCACCTCTCCTCCACCGCCTCCTCTCTCCTCTCCTCTCTCCTTCTCTCTTCCCCTCACCTCTCCTCTCTCCTCTCCTCTTCTCTTCTCCTTCTCTCTCTCTTCCTCTCACCTCTCCTCCACCGCCTCCTCTCTCCTCTCCTCTCCTCTCTCCTTCTCTCTTCCCCTCACCTCTCCTCTCTCCTCTCTCCTTCTCTCTTTCCCTCACCTCCTCAACCCCCTTCTTTCTCCTCTATCTCCTTCACTTACCCCTCTTCCTTTCTCTCCTCCAGACACACACACACACACACACACACACACACACACACACACACACACACACACACACACACACACACACACACACACAGGTATAGTTATCTTGTGGTGTTGTGTCTGCCTCATTCCCAATTTGTGTGTATGTGTGTGTGTGTGTGTGTGTGTGTGTGTGTGACGGTAGGTATATATTTCTTAATTTCCTGGTTAATTCCCGTAGGCTGCTCGTTTATCGCATGTGTTTCTCTGCTTTGGGTTCCCAGACCTCCTTCAGCCTGGGCGACATGTTCTGTCCTTAGGCAAGGCCGTGTATGAGCATGTGTGTGTGTGTGTGTGTGTGTGTGTCTGTGTGTCTCTGTATCAGTGTGTGTGTTAGTGTGTGTGTGTGTGTGTGTGTGTGTGTGTGTGTGTGTGTGTGTGTGTGTGTGTGTATGTGTCTGTGTGGGAGGACGGGAGGACGAGTTGGTCTGATCTGGGACTGACCTACAGGCCCCGCCGCAAGGCCAGACAGAGAGCTGTTAGAGGGATAGAGAAATAGACAGATAGAGGGAATAAAGGATAGACAGATAGTGTGTGTGTGTGTGTGTGTGTTGGGGGGAGGACGAGGAGAGGAGGGACTGTGTGTGTGCGTGTGTGTGTGTGTGTTAGGGGGGAGGTCAGGGAGAGAAGCGACTGTGTGTGTGTGTGTGTGTGTGTTGGGGGGGAGGTCGGGGAGAGGAGGGACTGTGTGTGTGTGTGTGTGTGTGTGTGTGTGTGTGTGTGTGTGTGTGTGTGTGTGTGTGTGTGTGTGTGTTGGGGAAAGGTCGGGGAGAGGAGGGACTGTGTGAGACAGAGAGAGAGTGAGAGTGAGGGAATGTATGTGGGTGTGTGAGAGGGAATGTGGGTTTGTGTGTGTGTGTGTGTGTGTGAGAGAGAGAGAGAGAGAGAGAGAGAGAAATATGAAATATGTGTGTGAGACAGGAACAGGAAGAGTGAAACAGGAGGGGGGGGGGTGCAAACATAACAAGAAATTGCCACAAGTGTTTGCGTATATGTGTGTGTGTGTGTGTGTGTGTGTGTGTGAGAGAGAGAGAGAGTGCAATATGAGTTGGCGAAGAGAGAGAGAAAGAGCAAGAGAGAAAATGGCCAGAGAAAGAGAATGAGAGGTAGAGAGGGGGAGAGAGAGGGAGAGATAGAGAGGGTACAGTCATACACTCAGATAGTTGGTGTGTGTGGAGTGCTGGTGGGCTAGCTATACACACCTCAGAGATGATGCTCTCACACATCACACATCCACCTCTGTACCACTGAACTCGAGGACACACACACACATACATACACACACACACACACACACACACACATACATTCTGCCGACCATACATATAGTAAATGGGTAATTTCATGCCAAACCACTCAATTTTTTTCCACCCCCCGATTTTGATGAAATTTGGCATACTCATGGCCGGGTATCCTTGAGAAATGGCAGCATACCAAATTTCAGCTCATTCAGACCATTTTTAACGAATCTAGAGAGTCTTGAAAATGTCATCGTTTTTGCATCGATTAGTGACAATGAAACAAAACATTGGCTACATTTTGCAAACCCATCACTCGATTTCCATAACTGTGGTATCATTACAAAGGGGAGAAAAATCCCTTTCAAATGATATATAACACGATGACCTTTCAAGGTCGTTGCTTTTTTAAGGTCATCTGATGTGAGCTTGACCTTTGACCTATTTTTTCAGACAATGAGTATCGATCGATTTTGACGAAATTTTATTATCTGTTAGGCAAAAAAGTATCAATTATGCCTGCACAGTTTCAGTTTGGAGAATCAAATGGTTTGGGAGATATTCAAGGAAGACATTTTGATATACAGGGTGTTCCAGAAATAAATGCTGGCAAAAAGACCATGTCAAGTAGTAACATTTATATTTACATTTAGGCTACACAAATGTGCTGTAAACAGTGCTATGGTAGACATTCAAGGAAGTCTGTTTGATATACAGGGTGTTCCAGAAATAAATACAGGCAAAAATGCAATATCAAGTACCATTTTACACTCACATGTAGACTATACAAAAATGTTTGGTAAACGGTGCCATAGTGATCTTAAATACCTTGAACCTGCAGCTAAATGGCATAGTTACTTGATTAGAGATGCTCAAGCCATACTAGATTCTGCATCAAGTTGTCTAGCAGCCAAGTACTATATGTAGAATACCACAGGTCATAATCTCAGTTATAGTCACTTTCCCCAAACTGGTCAACATTGCCACAAATGGCTGGATGCAAAAAAATGTCTGAAGGGTTGTTTTATGGAAATGAATGAATCTTTCTTCATGGAATTTCACCAATAGAAATCCTGTCAGTAGTTGGTTGTGCTGCTGGATCAAGCTCTTGATGAAAAAAAAAAAGACAAAATGTCATCATGATAAAACGCCAAGTGTATATGTGACCCATCACACCAAAACAGGTATTAAGTGGCATGTGGCGGTTCTGAGATATGACCCAATATAGTTGCAGAGGTTATGCTGGGCCAATTTGGAGTTTCACACAGTTTTATGGAAATGAATGAATCTTTCTTCATGGAATTTCACCAATAGAAATCCTGTCAGTACTTGTCAGCACTTGTCAGTGCAGTGCTAATTCACAGTCTGAAAAGAAGAACTTGTGAGAAAATTGCAAACTCTGATGTATCTGATATGACGTTACAGAAACTGCTGAGAAAGTAGCAATTTGTAGTTTGTTGATGATTTTATGGTCAGAAGGTGAAAGTCCACAAGCCTAAGTAACCAAACGTGTGAAACTCAAAATTGGTCAAGCTCACATCAAATGACCTTGAAAATGCAACGACCTTGAAAGGTCATCGTGGAAATCAAGTGATGGGTTTGCAAAATGTAGCCAATTTTCTGTTTCATAGTCACTAATCGATGCAAAAATGGTGAAATTTTCAAAACTGAAAAATGGTCCGAATGACCTGAAATTTGGTATGTTGCCATTTCTCAAGGATACCCATGAGTATGTAGCATCACAACAACAGCATTCTCGCAAAGCCCCATCGACTTGGCTACCAGCGGGGCTAACTGATAAATTAAACTTTAACCTAAGCCGGTCGGTAGCATTGCGAAAACGTCCTTTCCCGCAACAAATGCTTTAAGGGCTGCCCTTTGCTCTATTTTTCAGAGAGAACTTCCCTTTGAATTCGTCCAAAACAGCAGCTACAGCTGCATTGAAATCTTACAGTTGCTCCACGTTCGCCATGTAGACAGTGACTGAGATAGATTTCTGGTTGCTAAACTACCGCGTCATTGCCTTTTGAAATGCTTGATTTTCATTGGCCCCCTATCTGAGGGCTGAGCAGAAATGGTTTAGATAGGCAGCTTGGCCAGACTGACTTGCTCGCGAAATGCAAATGCAGCGTCACAGGCAGTTTGGGCACACCCAGGCTAATGAGTATGCCAAATTTCATCAAAATCAGAGGGGGGGTGGAAAGAAATTGGAATGACCCAAATACAACAAATACAACATCCATAAACTCTCTCTCTCTGTCTCTGTCTCTCTCTCTGACTACCCACATAGGCCCCACGGCTGCAGACAGCTCTGCACACACACACACACACAGGCTACCCAGAGCAGCCACATAGGCCCCAGGGCTGTAGACAGCTCTGTGCGCGCGCATGCATGCACTCACGCACGCACGCACGCGCGCACGCACACACACACACATACACACACAGCTCTGCTTGGCAAAGGCGGCAGGTCACTGTGTCGTCAGGCATCCAGGAAGCCTCATTCATTCTCTGGGCTGTTATTGTCCGGCGTAAGTGAATGCAGGTCCATACTGCACTCCTCCAATAAAGACACACACACACACACACACACAGGTCAGTACTAAAGAACTTCTGTTATGAACACAGACACACACACACACACACACACACACACACACACACACACACACACACACACACACACACAGGTCAATACTAAAAACTCCTCTTATGAACCCAGACACACACACACACACACACACACACACACACACACAGGTTAATACTAAAGAACTCCGTAGAGAGAAGTTTACAGGAGGAGACAGGGGTTTATAGGAGGAGAGAGGGCTTTACAGGAGGAGAGAGGAGTTTACAGGAGTTTACAGGAGAGAGGAGCAGGCAGGACCATCGAGAAGTCCAGAAGAGTCCAAAGAGCAGGGGAGACCAGCAGAGATCAATTCACAGAAGTAGATAGGAGCGTACAGGAGTAGAGAGGAGTTTACAGTAGTAAGTAGGAGCGTACAGGAGTAGAGAGGAGTTTACAGTAGTAAATAGGAGTGTACAGGAGTAGAGAGGAGTTTACAGTAGTAAGTAGGAGCATACAGGAGTAGAGAGGAGTTTACAGTAGTAAGTAGGAGTGTGCAGGAGTAGAGAGGAGTTTACAGTAGTAAGTAGGAGCATGCAGGAGTAGAGAGGAGTTTACAATAGTAAGTAGGAGTGTGCAGGAGTAGAGAGGAGTTTACAGTAGTAAGTAGGAGCATACAGGAGTAGAGAGGAGTTTACAGTAGTAAGTAGGAGTGTGCAGGAGTAGAGAGGAGTTTACAGTAGTAAGTAGGAGCATGCAGGAGTAGAGAGGAGTTTACAATAGTAAGTAGGAGTGTGCAGGAGTAGAGAGGAGTTTACAGTAGATAGGAGTGTACAGGAGTAGAGAGGAGTTTACATGAGGAGAGGCAGGACCGTAGAGGAGTCCAGAAGAGTCCAGAGAGCAGTATAGACCAGCACAGAATTCAGAGGTAGATAGGAGTGTACAGATGTAGATAGGTAGTAGATAGACAGACATCATTCATTCTTTGGTCTTGTTGTCCCATTGCTAGAATGTGAATGAGAGTTCTACTGCAGATATTTAATGTGTGTTTATATGCGAATAAGATACAAGTTTCACTGCAGATAAATGTATATGCTGCATGGCAACGAGTGTTTCTCTGCAGACTGTGATGTGTGCAGATTGCGTCCTTGCAGACCGTATGATGTTGAGGAAGAGGAAGAGCTCCCTCTACAGAGCAAGTTTTTCTTTTCCTGTCAAAACATCAATTTCTATTTACAGCTTCCATCCCTGGCAGTGCGTAACCATGACAACTGTATAAAACCCAGCAAGAAATCCATTTATTTTGAAATGATCAGCGCAGACAAGAGGCGGTAATTAGCTATGGACTGGAGGTGAATTAGTCATGTGGTGTGTGCCACCGTGCTCTTAGTGATAATTCAGAGAGCACAATGAGTTAGTCTATTAAGCAGATGTGTTTGTGCCAAGGTCAAGCATTCAGCTCTTTTCCTGTCTGATTTAAAAAAACACAACATGAGGCGGACAGATAGACTCACAACATCAAAGTGGTTGTGGGAGTCACATTGTAACTCTGAGAGAAACTGGACATGAGACAGAAAGACAGGCAGAAAGAGCTGTGGGTGTGAATCTGTCATTCTTTTTATTCCTCATGAGTCATGCTGTTGTTCATTCTCTTCCAATGTTTACAAAAAAAAGAGGAAAAAGCAGGTGTGGTGTAGCAGCACCAGAGAAACACACACACAGATGAGACCAGACAGAACCAGAGCAGAGATCCAAACAGCACATGCTTACACACACTAGACGAGACGGAACCAGAGCAGAGATCCGAATAGCAGCACATGCACACCCCACCAGAGCCGGCAGCAGGACGTGATCTCGCAACAGCAACCTCAGCAGCGCCGCACAACAGGTAGCGTGTGGAGCATGTTTTGGGGGTGAGGAAGTGGCAGTGACAGGAGAGAAAGACAACACAGAGAGGAGAGAGACAACACAGACAGGAGAGAGACAACACACACAGGAGAGAGACAACACAGACAGGAGAGAGAGACAACACACACAGGAGAGAGACAACACAGACAGGAGAGAGAGACAACACACACAGGAGAGAGACAACACACACAGGAGAGAGACAACACAGACAGGAGAGAGAGACAACACACACAGGAGAGAGACAACACACACAGGAGAGAGAGACAACACACACAGGAGAGAGACAACACACACAGGAGGACAAATGTGGAGAACAGAGATCCATTCTCTGGTATTCTGAGAATTCTAAGTGGTATTTTGCATGAGAGAGCTAGAGAGAGAGAGAGAGAGAGAGAGAGAGAGAGAGAGAGAGAGAGAAATTGTAGCTAATTATTCCTGCATCCTCTGAAATTCAAGTTCTGACTCATGTAACAATAGTGGAATTTTAAAAGTTGTAGTCTTCCAGCAGAAAAGAATATAAAATGCATTTCCCATTAATAAGTGGTCTCAATGGTTATGTGTCTGTGTTAAGAATTAGAGTGCATCTCTCTCTCTCTGTCTGTCTCTCTCTCCACTGGACCCCTGTGTGCCTCTGCCACAGGGAGCAATCACATGGCTGTTCCACACACAACCCTTCTTAATACCTGAACCACACCACAAAGAATAAAAACAAACTTTCAGAGGAAAATAAGAAACATTTACAAAAAAAAAACTAAATGCATAAAAATGTTTTAAAATGCATCAATGTGAACTTGTATAATTGTTAATATTAACATTGCCCGTAAATCCTACATGTTAACAAAGACTTTACACATTTTTAAAATGTTAATAGTTATCATTGAGTTATGTCTATGATATAATATTTGAATAAAACATTTATCCTACTGAGCAGCCACTTGTGAAAAAAAAAAAAAAAAACAGTGAAATGTGCAATATGGTTGCTTATTGGACCATGCTGTTCCATCCCTTCTGTGTCGCCAGGATACAATAGATCATTTAGAATTCTAGAGTTTTCTGTGTTCCATCATAGAACAGCACAATGTAAGCACTGGCGATCACTTGTAGAGCAACCTCCGGTGTTATGGCACAATACAGAAAACTGTGTGCAGTACAAAACAGTGCATCTATTATGTTGTGTACGTGTGTATGAGAGGGTCTGAAGCACAAGGGTTTCTAACGCATGCTGAAATCAAACTGGGCCTGTGTCACGGCTAAAAGTGTTTCCCACCTTACCCTTACACACAACCAGACAAACACCGACTGAAACATTAAAGAATCATCACACATCTCCCATTATTAGCACAATGATGAACTCCCAAACACATAGACCAGTCTTATGTGACATATGGCTTTGGTCCCTCCCTAGGTGACAACGCAAACTCTAAAAGAACCGTGTTAATCTATAGGTCCAACAACTGTGAGTGTGTGTGTGTACGTACTACAGTCTTGGCAACCTGACAGCATCTGAACGAGTATACGTAGACGTGACATGACTGCACTGTCCCAGATGATTTTGAATGTTAGCTGGCAGACAGCGGCCGTTGTTAAGTCCACTTGACCCTTGACCTCTGAGGAAGGTAAACACCAGTTAGCCAGGTGCACAGGTCCCCATTAGAGGAGGATAATGACGGGTTACTCAGGGACAAAGTGGTCACATTACAGCCAAGAGACAAAAGACGCGACAGACACATCAGTAATCTCCCTTCTATGGCAACCAGTATGCCCAAAGCTGGCAGCAGCGTGTCGACAGTGCCCCCTAGTGGTCATAGCTGTGCACATCCTAGTTGTGCGTATGGCTTCAGGCTGTGGGATGCCCCCTAGTGGCCGTAGCTGTGCACATCCTATTTGTGTGTATGGCTTCAGGCTGTGGTGGTGGTGTGCCCCCTAGTGGCCGCAGCTGTGCACGTCCTAGTTGTGTGTATAGCTTCAGGCTGTGGTGCGCCCCCTAGTGGCCATAGCCATGCACATCTTGGTTGTGTGTATGGCTTCAGATTGTGGTGTGAGGTTTCAGAGTGTCGGCGGTGGCAGTAAAACCCTGAGCCTGGATGTGGAGCGCTGGGCTCTGCAGTGAAGGGGCACAGTCCTGCGTGGCTTTTTGGCCGAGACTTCACGTTGGTCAGCCACATACTCACACCAGTAACACTTCCAGTGAACCTTGTACTCACATTGTGCACCTTGTGCACTCATTTAAACTATTCATCACTATTTATACATACTCATCACAGTACTACTAAGGCTTTATAATGCTGTCATAAGCCCTATTCCAGACTTCAAATGAAACAGCTCATTCTTGGTTATAAAGCTTTACCTGCCTTACGAGTGCAGTCATGAGTATGCATAAATTGTTATAAATACTATTTCGACCATAATTAAGCTTTATGAAGGCATTATAACCCTTTATGAATGTGGTCATAGAGTCTTATGAATGCAAGCTTCATAGACAGTGTAACCCTTGAACCACAGAGAAGGCTACAGGCTATATATCACATACTCACACTACACTACTGCCTCTTGGCTACACGACATAAATAACACTACAGTACTGCCTACAGGCTACACATGACATACATAACACTACACTACTGTTCTTAGTCAGATGTGAGCTCGAGACATGCCATGTCCCTTCACTCTAACCGAGAATAGCTTATGCCTTGATTGTGCGTATGCTTATATGGTGAGTTATTGTGTGTCTGTGCATGCATGTACGTGTCTGACTTGTGTGCGTGTGTGTGCGCGTGTGTGTGTGGAGTGAGGTCAATTGAGTGGGCCTCACACACCGCTAAATCGTTAAACTCCTGAAGAGGTAAACAAATGACAGAGCGCCACTGCACTGTCCAGTTGAAGGTTAAGATGAAGTCAAATGCACCATATGAATAAATACGCCCCATGTCAATGCATCACAGAGAAAGTGAAGGACTTGTCCAATCGAATGACGGATACACAGGAAGTGAACAGAACTCTTCCAATTAGATGAGACAAACAGCAAGTAGGAGGGATTTGTTCCTTCGCTGTAGCATACGGACCCCCCACTGGCAGATGAGTTGATTGATGTGGGGGTGGGGGGGGGGTCGCCTCTGCAGTGGAACAAGCCTCTGTGGGAGTTGATGAGGTGTGTGTGTATGTGTGTGTGAGTGAGTGTTCTGGATGCACCTACGCCTTTAGCCCTCCCTTAGCGAGTTGATGTGCGTGTGCGTGCACGTGTGTGTGTGTGTGTAAGTGAGTGAGTGAGTGAGTGTGTGAGTAAGGGGGTGTTCTGGATGCACCTATGCCCCCTCCCTTAGTGAGTTGATCTGTGTGTGTGTGTGTGTGAGTGAGTGAGGGGGTGTCCTGGATACACCAACACCTCACAGCAGCACAGAGTTTATGAGGTGTGTGTGTGTGTGTCTGTAAGGTGGGTGGGCGTTGGCTTGGCCCCCCTTCCTTAACCCCTCTTGCTGTCCAGGATGCCCATTCTGTCGTCAAGTTGATATGGGTTGTGTGTGTGTGCATGTGTGTATGTGTGTGTGTGAGTGAAGGGAGTGTTCTGGATGCACCTACGCCCCCTCCCCTAGCGAGTTGATGTGCGAGCGCGCGCATGTGTGTGTGTGTGTGTGTGTGTGTGTGTGTGTGTCAGTGAGGTGGGTGGGTGGGGTTGCATTGTTTCTCAGCCCCTCTTGCTGTCCAGGATGCCCCTCCAGTCGTCGGCCCAGGAGAGGAGGCGTCGGTGGGAGGTGCAGGGGGGGAGGTGCTTGTTGTGGCAGGCGGTGAACAGCACATGCTCCCAGGTAGGGTTAGGCTCCACCCCTAACATCAGACAGGAAACCGGATGTGACATCAGCAGTGCTCACATACACCACACCTGAACAGTAAAAACACACCAGTGCATCGCCTTGCCTGGCAACCCAGACAGAAATCGATGTTGCCTCAAATATATAATAATGGGCACAATGATCACAGAAACCAGATAATCCTAAAAATGTACACCATTCCCCTAATAAAACCACTTGGCATTGTCACGCTAAAGGGAAGTGCAGCCTCAGCAGCCCTCACTGTGTGTGTGTGTGTGTGTGTGTGTGTGTGTGTGTGTGTGTGTGTGTGTGTACACCTCCACTTGTAAATATAGGCTGCATCCAACCCCTAGTGACATACTGCAGTTACGTTTGTTTCATCAGACTGCTGTGGGCTTGGTGCATTTCACACAAAGACTGTGTGTCATTACATAATGATTATGTCATTACATGCACATCCTGAAAGCTGGGCACTTTAGGCTTTTTGCTCTGGTTTGTGTGAAGCTCTCCAAGCCTGTGTTGCCTTATGGGGCTGTGTACAGATTTTACAGGGCGGTCTACAACCGCTTTCTGTCCTAGGCATAGCCACAGGTGGGCTGGGGTGGGCCTGTGCCCACCCACATGTTAATCAGGCCCACCCAATCAAAAGGCTCTATAAGCTCGATTGGCTGTTTTAGTAATAAAAATAACCTATGTGTTTTGGGCAAGGCCGACCTAATTTTGTTCTGGGCCCACCCATTGGTTTATGGCTTACATAAAGCTCCTGCTTTCTATATTAGCTAGATGGGTGGTTAATCCATCCTCCTGCCTGAGACAACTATATCAATGGAAGCACAGCCAAACCCTCTGTACGAAATGCAGTGTATGAGGGTGTAGCTAAATGGAAATCCAGCTAGTGGCTCTGTTTAATTAGACACACACATACACAAGTTTAACTACATATGTGGTGTGACTGAGGAGCAAATCATGTCTAACATACACACACACCTAAACACATACACACACACTCCTGCACACCACACACATACTGTGTGACAAACTTGCTCTGCTCACCCAGTATGTCCGGCTTGTCATCGATGAGGATGTCCCCGGTCACCACCGTCTTGTCCCTTGTCAGGATGATCTGCTCCAGGAAGTCTGGGCCCAGGTGCTTCTCCACCCAGGCATACTGGCAACACACACATACACACACACACACATACATACGTACACACACACACACGCATGCATACACACACACATTCACTTACACAGACATACACTCACATGCACGCACACACATGCACGCACGCGCACACACACACACACACACACACACACACACACACACACACGAATTCAGCACAGGAGTAATCACACAGAACTACTTCGTACTACGTAGTGTGGTGCTACTCTATTCACATAGAGCAGATTTAACTTCAGGCACAGGACACAATTACAGTCAGAGGATGTTAAACACAGTGTAACAAACTGATTATTAACATATAACAGGACAGGATATTTAACGTCCAAATCCATAACCAAGCGTATGTAAAGAAAATTAGATAAATAAATGATAATGATAGTAATTCTTGCTTATGCCATGAACAAGAAAAAATAAACAAAAAAATAAGATTATCAGCTGGGTGCACAACTTTGCTTTTTTTGTTTGTTTGTTTGTTTGTTTTACATGAACGCTTCTCCTACACACACAAATTCAGCTGTGCCCCTCAAGTGTGGTCTTCTCTGACAAATGTCCAGACCTAAATATCTACAAAATTCTGAAACAGTCTGGAAACAGCTTTACAGAAAACTAGCCAGTGAAGAGCATCTCACCTTCTCATAGGGACAGTGGTGGTAGTGTTTGATGGGGCTGGTGCATATAAACACATCTGTGCTGGAGAGCAGCAAAGCAAAACAGAAAGCAAGAGTAGCATGTTACATCATTTAGCACAATCTCAGGGCTGATAACCCAGCCCTGGTGTACTCGTATATGATGACAGACTATTAAGAAAACAGTAACTGACTTATTACAGAGCCAAACTACCCCTATAGATGCCTTAGGATGTGAGTTTTAGAGTGTTCATTGTGTACAGTATGTGCTTCTGTGGGTTGAAATGTGGACCAAAGTGCAAACAGGCCCAAGGTCATGATTTTCCACACCCTGCAGCAAGCACTTATGCCGATAAAACTGCACACCTAACCCACCTGGAAAAACTGGTGTGTGTGTGTGTGTGTGTGTGTGTGTGCCCTGACAGGTGGCAGAGGTAAGGAAGGTGAATAGATATTTGTGAAAACGTGTTAGTCCACATAGGCTGCGGGGATGTATGGTGATTTGCACATTAAACTCCATTAACCTCGATTAAATTAAAAAAGGAATGTTGGGAGGATGAAAGTTCTAAAGAATGTTGGGCCCATATGACACATTGCACACTGCATTCTATTAAAGCAAACACAAATGTGGTCATCCTATGATCCTAATCATCTTGGTGATGCCTGACCTGGCATCCAAAGGTCAAAGGTGACTGCTCCCTGGTAGCCAGCTGACTGTACTACAGGTCTTGGCCTTATAAGGGCCAGATGAGAGCTGGGCCCCTGTCCAGTCAGCTCCCACTGGCCAGTGCTGAGGTCAGCTGTCACTGCCACTGTCAGCACTTTGCTGATTCTACTCACTTCTCCATCTGGGCCATCTCTTTGACTGCTTCCACACCCCCAGGCAAGGGCTCCAGCTCGATGAAGAAGTTCTTGGACTCCCAGATGCTGATGGCTTTCTCCTGTGTGTGTGTGTGCAATAATATCTCCTTTATAACAGTCAAATGCACCTACATGTCAAGCAGCCCAACTTTGTATGTGTTCCCCACCAAATGTAAGGCTATATCACTTGCCTGTTTAAAAACACTTGTTTACTAACTTTATTATTCCATCCTTATTATTGTTCCCTCTATCACTAGCTAACATAAACTCACTAAATTATAGATTCTGTAGTCTGAAGAAAAAAACAGCTTCAGGGGTGACGGTGACGACTATGATTGGCGCCATGAGCATAGGCCGGGCATGACTCCAGGCAATCTACCAAATACAACCTGTGTTGGGACAACGTTGCTGAAGTAACTCAGCGATACCGCTGAGGTTTTAGATTGCGAGGAGGGTGTTGGTTAGCTCAATGAAAGCGGGACTTACGCAGAGGTCACTTCTTAGCTGGCCGTATTGAGTTGACACCCAAAATCCTCTCCGGTCTTCCAAGGTAATGAAAGGGTCGTTCGGATATCTCGCTCGGTACTTCTTCAGAAATCCACCTTCGAAATCTGCTATGACCCCGTCCATGTCCACCAATACCCGCAGTCTCTTGCCAGAAGACATGGTTGTCAAACACCTCCGGCGGCAGTAGATGGAGGAAGCCTCCTGTCTTACCAAGCGTAATAGCCTCGGTAATAATGGCATTATTGCAGGCAGGATAATTAGTTCCGTGTTTCAAATAAGCCTCTCAGAGGAACGTTGGAGATAAGGGTGGTCGAAAGTCCTTCCCTTTTCCCAATAAAATCTCCCGAACCTCAAAGTCGTTCTGCCGTTTAATACTCGACTTGATTTCATTTAGAACTTTACCGAATATTCACCCTATCTTCTACAGGTAGCTGCTACAGTTATAGGCAACCTAAACAAATGTTTTTTCGATATGAGGTAGCGGACTGACAAGGTTAGATAACCAGTGGAGTGGTATTTGCTAGCTGCCTAGCTAGCTATCTCGTTGATCAGCCGCAACACTGTGGTGTTAACACCTAACTGCACATTAAGTTATATCACTGAGCATGTCCTCAAGTGGGGATATTGAAGACATGCATGTGTTTTAAGCTGTCAGTAGCTGCCTGTTTTCAATGACCTAGTTAAAACGAAGTTATGGTTGGCAGTTATTCTGCACTGTCCTGCTACTTCCCCCTCCCCTCTCTTCTCGACCAGTGAATCCAGAGCTAGTGACTTGTTTACACCAGATCACGCTAGCCCTCTGCACAGAGGACATGGGTTGTAGATGTCAAAACCTTAAAGCAAGCCTCTCCACGGTGTGAATTTAGAAATTACATACTACTGTGAACATTATACTCAGTACTCTGACAAGTGACAAATTGGTCAAACGCCTGTTCCGCAGTGAGGCTTCAATTCTGTCCCCAGTTCTCAGCATTGGATTAAGCTACGCGCTAATTTTCAAGATATTCAACAATGCTAGTCAAAGATGTGTAACTTCAGCACCATAGTTCCGACAGCTCCCATGTATTAATCTGACTTTGTTACCATTTCAAAAAGTAAAAAACTATAACTACCTATTATTGTCGAAATAAAAACGTTTCAGCTTCAATAAAATACCACAACTCATGTTATTTTATCAAATTTGACCATCACACCATTTTTTCTCAAGACTTGAGAATAGAGAGTTGAAGTGGGATGTCCTCAATCACAGTAAAGATCTTTGTTGCACTAAACCGGTAGTATCAAGTTTGTTGTTCCTGTGGTCACGACGTGCATACGGAAATTTAAGAAGATATTACAAAGACAACCCTCGTTGGATCCCGACAACGGTTCTATACAGAACAAAACCTTTTGCAGACTGACGGAACAAATAATACATCCTGACTGTACTTGTTGAAAAATTTGTTAAACGAAATCGACTTTCTCGCGAGATTAGGTGGTTAGTGGCGGCTGTGGCTGTGGCCCCGTCTAAAACTAGACGGAGTTGTTGCCTACGGTTGTTGCTGACATTTGAATGAAAACGTTGTTTAAAGTCACTCTTTAGACTCATGAAATAATGGCTTCAGCATTGGAGCAGTTTGTGAACAATGTGCGACAGCTCTCGGCGCAAGGTAAGCTTTCTGAATAATTCAAGCTTTCTACATAAGCATCCAGGCAGCAGATGCTTTGGTCGCTAGCATGCTTTGCAAACCAGATAGCATGCTAGGTAGATAGCGTTGTCACTGCGCGGCAGGGTCTTTAGCTAGCTATGAAGCTTGTTAGCTGCCAAACCTGTTTTTTGCTTCATCATGTAAACAGTTATGGAATGGCACTTTAGAGACTGCTAGCTCTAAGCGATTGATGAATATTCAATATTTATCAAGCTGTTGTGGTTTAATTCAACGCAGTCGTATGCAGCTAGTAATTTCCAGTCAGTAAATCCGTTATGAATAACATTAATGAGGCAGCTAGCAGGCTAACTAGCTAAATGTCATCAACACAGTAAATTTTGTGAATGTGTCAGCCAGTGGTTCCACCCCTAATCACCAAGGATTGGATAGCATTTATGAAAGTTAACAGTAATTGGGTCAGTAAACTTTCCGTGACAGTCCAACACGTCTTTGGTGAACGAATGGCACAGGCCTTGACAGCTCGCCTAAGTGGTTGGTTTTGACCAGGTTTTGACAGGTTGAAGCAGCGTGGTAGCAAGCTTTTACCTCATACAGTATATTAAGCCTGTCTGGGTTTCAGAGCTAGGGTACCAGAAAACCTCATAGGACTTTTTTAAGAATACTCAGACACAACAGGGTTAGAACTGGAATGACACCAGACCAGGTTTATGTACCCGTCATATGAAGGGAACACATTTGCTATTTAGTGCTGCTTATAGAATAGAATGAATTGAATGCCTTTTATTTTCACTATACATATGCACAATATACACTATACAGATGCACAATGAGATTGAAAGCAATCTGCTTCACCTCGACTTCACTGTTTCGTGTCCCATCGCTGTTATTTTGCTTTTGTAGTTTGTGCCATTCTCTTCACACTGTGATCTTGAACTCTTCCTCAAACTTTCTCTTCCTCCCCAGGCCAGATGACACAGCTGTGTGAGCTGATCAACAAGAGCGGGGAGCTACTGGCGAAGAACCTGTCCCACCTGGACACGGTGCTGGGTGCCCTGGATGTGCAGGAGCACTCTCTGGGGGTGCTGGCAGTGCTGTAAGTGGCTGGCCCACACCCTAGGCTAGGGCTCAATGAAGGCATTGTAGTGCATTGGTCCACTCGATGTTAGACAGTCCTGATACACTAAGGTCATAGTTTGAATTGCAGGGGGTACTGGGGGTACAGTACCCCCCGATCAAGACCCAGCACCCCCTAAAGAGACCAAAATATCAGGGTTGGGTATTAACATGTTAATGTACTTAATGCTAAACGTAATTGGTGGTAGCCCCCTAAAAGATAGTAACCCCCAATTATGAAAGGGTAATTCACACTCTGGCCAAAGTCTAATCTTTAAAGAGGTTTACTGATATATTAAACACTGTCAGAGAACTTATTTGGATGAGTCCAGAGTAGGCCTCCAACTTCCACATTCATCGCTGTTTGATCATACGAGAGTCATTTTAACTCAACAGCGTTGTGTGTGTCCTAGCTGTTAAGCTGTTCTTAAAGTTACAAATGCAGCTGTTGTTATAGTTGCCATAGTTATAGTTTAAGCATTTAAAGTATTTGTGTCTTGCAATTGTGCTAAGCTTTGCTGACTGATATAGCTTGATGGTGAGTTACACTTGTGTTATTGTCCTGTGTCAGGAGCTTTCACTGACTCGCTGGCTGTTTGTCCTCTGTTCAGGTTTGTAAAGTTCTCCATGCCAAACATCCCCGACTTTGAGACGCTCTTCTCCCAAGTCCAGTTGTTCATCAGCACATGTAACGGAGAGCACATCAGATACGCAACAGACACATGTAAGTACAGTACACCCTATCAGATTAGTGATGGAGACATGGGCTGACAGTACACCTTCTCAGATTAGTAACGAAGAGCATTATTTGGCCCAGACCAGGCAGTAAAATTGTTACTATAGGCATTTTCACACTGCACGACACGGGGTGGCGACACGGTACAACACGCTAATTTACCCCGGAACGGCAGTCTGAATGCATGGCGTGTTTTTGAACCCTCTTCTGAAAAGGTGGGTTGAGAAGGCGTAGCCTAGTGGCACTGTAACATTACGCCATGCATATTGCTGGGCGTGTACAATGATGTGAATGACCAGTGCATCGTAGTAAATACACCTGTCTGCAAAGTTTTCATTCAGTTTTTGAAAACAACCATGGCGAGACACACAGAGTTGTTGCTGGCTCTTTGCACAACCATTCAAGGGCAAATGACATGGTACTGTACTGCACCTAGATGCTTACATGGGATTGCAAATATTTGCAAAGAATACATTTGATGCCGATTTACTGTAGCTATTTGTACACGGCACCATCAGGTGAACTATAGCGCTATCATTAAATAATTTACTCTATCCACACATTTTCGCCCACGTCGAAAAAGCCCACAACACTTAGGGTGAAGATGCACTGGGCGATAGTGGTCTTTGTGGGGATATTTGCAGTCACATATTTCAGGATATTCACAATATATGGAGATATATTGATGGATGCGCTCTGGACATATGTTTCCTTAACAAAACAGTAGCGCTATCATCAAACATCAACATTACTCTACAGTTTTCAAACAATTTACTCTCCTGGTTAAAAGGCACACAACACAATGATTTGTCTCTCAAAATATGCTGTTTATTTAACATAAAATGTTCAGCATAGCATTTACCCTACCGTTTCCATTGTCATGTCATTGTTTTGTGTTTCTAAAAAAATGTTTCCCGCGACCACGGAGTTTAAAATGACGCTACGACTACCGGGGTAACAGGAAGTGAACTCGCATTTTTTTTAATTCAAAATCATGCACTTCCACAAAACAACACCGAAATGGGGGATATTATTCCTTGCACATTTAGGCTACATGATAAAGCTGTTGACCAACAAATATTTACAGCATCTAAATTAAAAACTAATTACGAACTCACGTTGGGTGAGTTATATATGATTTAGGCCAAATTAACGGCATGTTTCGAAAGACAGTTAGCAGTTTGCCTCTGAACCTCCTTGTTGGTGTTTTTGTAGTTCTGCTTAGCGGGTTCCTCTATTTTATAAGTCCCGACGGTGGGTGGTGGCAGTTCTAAAATGTCACCATACCACACCCTGCGCCCCGTCTCGCCTCGGCTCGTGTTCACGCTCGCCCTGTGTCGCAAAAAAGTGTAGGGTCCGAGGTGGGTCGAATTGGCGTGTCGTTTGGACACGCCACCCCATGTCGGCACTGTGAACGCGACAGACGACCCACTAATTTCGGCTGAAATTACCGGTAAATTGGGCAGTGTGAAAGCGCCTTATGTAGCATACAGATTGTGCTGTGGTTCGCTTCCACATTGGCAAACGATCCAAAATTGGTCCACTTGATGTTTCTTCATCAATATTTATGTTGGCTACCCATAATGCATTTCAAATAGTGCATTGTTGAGGAATCAAGAGGACCGAGACCACCTCTTTTTGGAGGTCTCGGTCCGCTTGATTTAGTGTGCACCCCAGATTGACTGATGCTTTCACACCAATGAAAACGAACCGAACTACGAGGTTTTGGTCCGAATGGACCGTTTATTGGTGCACATCAGCTGCTGTTGGTGTGAAAGCACCCTCAGATTAGTAATCGACGAGTTCTGCGAGAGAGAACAGAGGTGGCAAATAAGACCTGGTCCTCGATAAGTGCTCTGGGGATGTGAAGTGTGATGGAAAAAATGGTCCCCGAGAATGTTGTTTCAGGTCCATTCCCTAAACCTGGTTTTGGGATCATTATGCGCAACATCTTATCGCTGATGTTTGATCTATGGTCTTTGGTTTAACGTCTTGACGTGTTGGTACAGTACACCTGCTCCGGCTTGCAACAGAAATGTGTCGGCGCAGACTACCTGAGATATGCAATAGACAAATTTGAGTACAGCACACTCTCTGCTCCCTCGCTTCATGGATACTTTTTTCACTCTGTGTTTCACTTTGGGCGAATCCCACTTAGATGTTTGAAATTGCTAGCTTGACATGACATTAAACCAGATGAAATGCGGTCTGCTGGCAGAGAGCAGTCAAGCAGGAAAGCAGCTGGCTGGCTTAATCTCATCCAGACTTTTGCTTCAGCACTAAAACCTTGCCGGAGCAAGAAAACGTAAGCCAACTGTTTTCCTACTTGACAGCGGAAATGTCATCGGATCTTAGATGATGTCATTGCAAGCCAGCTAGCAATTTAGGCATCCAAGTCTGACTCGCCCCTTCCTGACCATTGTTGGACTTATCTGTCACAGGTTTCCTATTAAGTAATGTTTTGAACTTGTCTGTGTCACTTACCGTTTTACGTCATAACATCAAACAAACAGAAAACAAATAAACAATTAAGGACTTTGTTGGAAATAACCATTCTTCACCTAAACACATCATCCTTTGTGACGTTATCCTTTTCTGATTGTTGTCAATCCATTAAGAAAACCGACCAATCAATCAGTCAGTCAATTAATTAATTAATTAATCACTTTCTCTGCGGAACACGATTGTTTGGCATAAGGCAGAAAATTACAAGTTTGTGACACTGTCTGCTTCTCTGTCCTCACAGTTGCTGGCCTCTGCCACCAGTTGACAAATGCACTTGTGGAAAGGAAACAGGTAAGTCTGTGGTGTATGTGTCTGTGGTTAATCGCTACATGAGAGGCCATGTTAAATACATGTATGCAGCCGATATTGGTAGTCAGCTAGACAGATATGGCAGATGTTGCATGTCACTAAGCTCTTGCTTATTATTATTATTATTATTATTATTATTATTATTATTATTATTACTGGTAAGCAGTTATGAAATTATGGCAAATTCTATAATCCCTGTGTTCTTGGTCAACTTTAATATCCTTGCCCTTCCCACACACACACTCTCTCTCTCTCTCTCTCTCTCTCTCTCTCTCTCTCTCTCTCTCTCTCACACACACACACACACTCACACTCACAGAATCACTCAGAAACATACACACACACACTCACTCCTTGCTGCTGTGTGTCCCCATAGCCTCTGCGTGGCATCAGCATCCTGAAGCAGGCCATAGACAAAATGCAGATGAACTCAAACCAGCTTACCTCAGTGCACGCAGACCTGTGCCAGGTGAGTGACTGTCTGTCAGGTGCGCATGCCGCACACCTGCCCAGGTGCACAACACTCCCCAGATACCTGCCCAGCACAACACTCACCAAACACCTGCCTAGCACAGCGCTGGAAAGAGCTCTGACTTGCATTGAAGCGAATGTGAGATCACTATGTGTCATTCTGGCTATGCATTACTCCTCATTTAGACAAGGTCAAGGGCTTCAGCCTCCTTTTCAGTAACTTTATTGACCAACTTTATAATATTCATAAATTGTACTGATTCCCTATTGGTCATCACATTCAAGTGGCCTGTGTCTTCTCTACACCATTTCCTAATCTCAGCTTTCTTTTTTCTCCTACAAAGCATGCTGTAGTAGTTTACAAGTAATCACGTCTCTGACTTCCTTTACCTCATTTGGCCACATGTGACATATGCACACTTCCTGTCATACATGTCCCGCCTCTTCCTGTTTGCTTTCCTCAGCTTTGCCTGCTGGCCAAGTGCTTCAAGCCGGCCGTCCCCTACCTGGAGCTGGACATGATGGACATCTGCAAGGAGAACGGCGCCTACGACGCCAAACACTTCCTGTGTTACTACTACTACGGGGGCATGATCTACACCGGCCTCAAGAACTTCGAACGAGCACTGTATTTTTACGAACAGGTAGTTGGCCTCTGGAAAGGCACGTGCAGATTAGAGTTCTATTATTTGCTAAAAAGATCTTAACAGAGGATTTCTTGACACAAAGGGGGATGCCATTTACTTGGATTGGCCAGCTTAGTTTGTAAACGTAGCTAATTCATTGGCTGACAAACATTTCACGCTGAACACCACACATCAGTGCCACAGACTTCCTCCCTATGGTTCTCATAGCACAGAGGACGTAGACATTAGAATGCATCTCTTTCTCCTTCTTCTGGAACTTTCTGTGGGTCTGACTGTAGTAGCAGTAACTTTTGTATTTTCTTTTCCACTTGAAAGAAAACTGTCTGATAAATTGTTGATCAAACTAGTCTGCCCTACAAAGCCAAAGGCAGTAACTACATATTTTGTCAAAACTGGGTTTAGATTGGAAATTGACTTTTTAATACTCCTTTGTCTTGTGACTAAATGTCTTGCTTCTTTCTAATAAGACAGCACATAAAGGCATCACCACTATTACTCCTACAACATGTTTGACTGGGAAGTATGACTTTAAACTCAGTTGCACCCCTGGCAATAACCACTCCAACAATGCAGTGTGTGTGTGTGTGTGTGTGTGTGTGTGTGTGTGTGTGTGTGTGTGTGTGTGTGTGTCAGGCAATAACCACTCCAGCGATGCAGTAGTCATACATGTCCTGTATTTAACACTAGTCGCTGTGTGTGTGTGTGTCAGGCAATAACCACTCCAGCGATGGCGGTGAGCCACATCATGTTGGAGGCGTATAAGAAGTACATCCTGGTGTCGCTCATCCTGCACGGCAAGGTGCAGCAGCTGCCTAAGTACACCTCGCAGATCGTCGGCAGGTTCATCAAGGTCAGACAACTACACTCATTTCATTTATTTCAATTTCTCTTTTTTTAGCCATGGCAGTTGCATATTATAATTATTAGATCTTTTCAGGGGCCCAGTCATCTCTCTGGGCAGGCCTGGCCCTGAGCAAGGTTCTCAACCCCAGTACCTGCCACCCTTGTACTCCTGAGCAAGGTTCTCAACCCCAGTACCTGCCGCCCTTGCACTCCTGAGCAAGGTTCTTAACCCCAGTACCTGCCACCCCTGTGCCCGTGAGCAAGGTTCTTAACCCCAGTACCTGCCACCCTTGTACTCCTGAGCAAGGTTCTTAACCCCACTACCTGCCACCCATGTCCCCCTGAGCAAGGTTCTTAACCCCAGTACCTGCCACCCATGTCCACATGAGCAAGGCTCTTAACCCCAGTACCTGGATTAGTATTCATGTCCCCCTGAGCAAGGTTCTTAACCCACATCACTCCAGGGGCGCTGGCCCTCACTACAACATGGAGTTTGGCAGAATGTGGTTTTAGAGCGCTCTCCAAAATGCTGAGGAGGGTTCTTGTTTCCTAACAACAAATGGTGTCGAATGCATCCCCTGGAAACATGAGCCATTTTCTATTGATAATATTTAGGCATTCACTGGCTCAAAGCCATGCAAAGCATGGTTGTCCCGTATGGTAACTGGAATTGATAATTCTGGCAATACATCCGTTCTGGGATGACACCCAATGCTTAAGCCATTGCTGAATGTGTGAAGTCAGGTTAACCGGTTGGTGCAAATCTGTGCTGAGCTATGCAAAACATCTGGTGCCCCTGTTAATGTGTAAAGTCAGGTTGTCTTAACTAAAGTGTGTGTGTGTGTGGCTAATGTGTAAATTCAGGTTGATTGTCTTACCTAAAGAGTGTGTGTGTGTGTGTTTGTTCGTATAGCCCCTCAGTAACGCCTACCACGAGTTGGCCCAAGTTTACACGACCAACAACCCTGCGGAGCTGCGGAGCCTCCTGAACAAGCACAGCGAGGTGTTCGCCCGGGACAACAACACTGGCCTGGTCAAGCAGTGCCTCTCCTCCCTCTACAAAAAGAACATCCAGAGGCTAACCAAGGTGTGCTACGCCTTTGCCGTTTGTAGCATAGCATAGACGTCACATTGGCTGTGACCAACAAACCAACACTCTGAAAATAGCTTGACAATTGAGCGATTTATGGTCGCTTTTATTTTGTAGACACAATATTCCAGTGCGAATATACGAGTGGCCCTGTTCCAAGATGGCCGCCCTGTAGGCACGTCGCTGTAGTGGGTGGCAGCAGTCAATGTGGCGTTTATGTATATATGTCTATGATTTGTAGTGCACCCCTCAACAACAGTGATATAAGCAAAAAACACAACTACAGTCATAACAGCATGTGTGAGAGGTATTTTAAGGCTTAACATATGCATACATACATGGGCAAACACTGTAAATGTAACTTAATCCAGGGGCAACCTAGCCTGGTAAACCCGCCCCTGGTACTACATTTCATTTTGTACAGAGGGTCTGGACCGGAATCTCTTGAGGGTCATGTAAGCGGTCCGAGCAACGGCGATCCAGTCAGCGAACAGAGGGTGTGTTTGTTAGCCATGACGTTGACCTTGTGTGCTACATTTGAATTGTAGTGCGTGGGTAGGCTAATTGCATACATGACGACCAGGCATTAGCAATTGGGTAAAGGCAGTGGCAGTTGTTTTAAACTTTAGCAGAGTCCACACCTCCAGGAAGAAATCGTTTCTCATGGTGTCTGGTCCAGACCCTCTGTACAAAATGAAATGAAGTACGAGGGGCTGGTTTACCAGGCTAGGGGCAACCACCAAGCTGCAAGGAAACCTTGAAGTTACTTGATGCCAGGGCTGTTCTGTAGCTGAACTCATTCACTCACCTTTTGTGGGTTCCTTCTGTATGCGTGTAGACGTTCCTGACGCTGTCCTTACAAGACATGGCGAGTCGGGTGCAGTTGTCCGGAGCTCAGGAAGCAGAGAAGTACGTCCTCCACATGGTGAGTGTCTGTGCTTGAGTCTCTTATCTCTTTAATGCTTTCCCTAGAAGGAGATCTCTAGCTCCTTAATGCATGGGGCGTCTCTGTGTTTTGCTTCACAGCACTATGGATTGTGGGTAATTTTCTTTTCCAAAATGCTGACTTGCAGAACAGGGACATTCATAAGGGCTCAAAATGTCTGTACAGTTGAGGATTTGACATTGAAACAGCACAGATTTAGCATTCAGATGCCATTGAACAGCTTGAGTTGGGCATCAAGATTAAGCCCTCAGGAGATGACCATGAACAAGTGTAACACTACATAAGCATGTTTACGGATTGGAAAAAGTTTAACACCTGCTTGTGTGTTTGCAGATCGAAGACGGTGAAATCTACGCTAGCATTAACCAGAAAGACGGCATGGTCTGTTTCCACGACAACCCCGAAAAATACAACAACCCTGCCATGCTACACAAAATCGACCAGGAGGTGGGTTCTGCTGGCCATCTTTGCATACCTGTCCAGTTTGAGGAAGTCCTTACAGGGGCCAGCAGGAATTGCTGCTGATGATGATGTGTGTCTGTCTGCATGCTTCCTCCCTAGATGCTGAAATGCATTGAGCTGGATGAGAGGCTGAAGTCTATGGATCAGGAGATCACCGTCAACCCTCAGTTTGTGCAGAAGGTGGGTAGACACTGGGGTTTTTGGGTATAGAGGGTCTGAGTGTGGCGAGGATGGGGTATGTGGTGTTTGTGGGTGTGGAGAGGATGGAGTTCGTGGTGTTTGTGGGTGTGGAGAGGATGGGGTGTTTGGTGTTTGTGGGTGTAGAGAGGATGAGGTTCATGGTGTTTGTGGGTGTGGAGAGGATGGCGTTCATGGTGTTCGTGGGTGTAGAGAGGATGGGGTTCATGGTGTTCGTGGGTGTAGAGAGGATGGGGTTCATGGTGTTCGTGGGTGTAGAGAGGATGGGGTTCATGGTTTTTGTGGGTGTGGAGAGGATGGGGTTTGTGGTGTTTGTGGGTGTAGAGAGGATGGGGTTCGTGGTGTTTGTGGGTGTAGAGAGGATGGGGTTTGTGTTGTTTGTGGGTGTAGAGAGGATGGGGTTCGTGGTGTTTGTGGGTGTTGAGAGGATGGGGTTTGTGGTGTTTGTGGGTGTAGAGAGGATGGGGTTCGTGGTGTTTGTGGGTGGAGAGAGCCTGAGGGTGGAGAGGGTGGGGTTCATGTTCTCTCCTCTATCTTCTGTTTAGGATTTTACTGTCACCCACCCCACACCCACCTCTACTTCTCTCTGTCATCTCTCATCCCTCTGTCTTTCTCTTCATCCCTCTTGGCTCCCTTCCCCAACCTCCCACTGTCTCTGTATTGTACTGTATGGTGGATGGTCTGTTTTGTATTGTGTAGGGGTCATTGTCCACATGCTGGTATTTGACTCCAATGTTGTATCTATTTATTTATTTTTGGTGTTCTTTGTTAATGCCTGGCTGCAACGGAATTTCCCCAGGTGGGATAGTAAATTTGACTTGACCTGCTCCCTCTTTCTCTCTCTCTCTCTCTCTCTCTGTCTCTCTCTCCCTCTCTCTGTCTCTCTCTCCCTCTCTCTCCCTCTCTCCCTTCCCCCTGTAGAGTATGGGTACACAGGAAGATGACGTCGGCAGCAAGACCTCCAGCTACTCCTGAGGGCCAGTGGCGCCCCCTGTCTGTGGCACACCTTTTTACGGCGGAAATGACGAATTCAGTATGGACAATACTCGAGGAAAGCTATACACGTGAATCATTCGTTTATTCCCATCCCTGCCCCGACCCCCTCCTCCCAGCCCTCCTCACAGCCAGCTCACATCTTGAAGCCCCAAACACACACACACACACACACACACACACACATACACACATACACATGCGCACACACACACTCACAATCTCATCCAAGCATCAGAAGTGTTTTTTGTCAGTGTTTTTATTTATCGATGTGGAGCCGGAAGAGCCGTTCCTGCTTTAACCAAAATTACTCGTCGCCCCCCTCCTCACCAGCCAGCAGCTAACTCTGGTCCGGATCTGAACACGCACCGGATCCCCCTTAGATCAACTCCGGACCGGGCCGTGATCCAGAACCCCCAGCTCCAGACTCAGCCGCCCGCTGGTGCAGACACCTTAGGGGTTCACTACAGAGGCCAGAGAAGTGATCCACCTGCTTTTAGTTAACCCATAGGTAGCGTTAAACCTGTTGGTAGAAGAGCCCCAGGGCCTCATTTTCTTAACTAAACAATTGCCAGCGGGCTCTGCTTCTATCCGCTTTACGACTGCCTCTGGGTTAAGTAAAGCAGGTTTTGCCAATAAAGCGCCTTTGTAGTATACCCCCCACCCCACCTGGCTTCCTTCCTGTTGTTTTCCTGAGGTGGTGACCTGCGTGTCGTCACCCTCTTTGTAGACACTGGGTTTGCTCTCCCTGTTCCTCAGCCTTACTCGGCTCTTCTGTAGGTGACCTTGTATGGAATGCACATAAACAATGTCAACAACAACTACACGAAAAGGCCCTTTCTGTGTGTGTGCTGTCGTTTATCTGGTGTAAATGTGTGTGTCTGTGGTGGTTTATCTGGTGTAAATGTGTGTGATGTTGACATGATAGATAGACAGTAGTATTGTGCTTGGGGTATGAGTGTGGGTTGTGTTTCCTTCAGTGGAGGGAAAGACATATTGTCAAGGAGTAGCGTAACACAACTCAAACATTACCATTACAAATGTAGTTTTCATTAAGGTGGCTTTTTATTATTGTTATTCATTGGAGGTACAGTGATCTAGCCTGGTAAAAAACAGCCTCACGTACTTGATTTCATTTTCTGCCAGTGCTGTATTGAGAAACGATCTCTTTCTGGAGATGTGGGCTGAAGTTTAAAACAAGTGGCTCTGTCTTTACCCAATCGCCAACGTCTGGTCGTCACGTATGCAATTAGCTTGTCTATGCACTACAATTCAAATGTAGCACACAAAGTCAACGTCATCGCTTACGAACACATGCGTTGTTCACTGATTGGCTAGGTAAAATTTCTCTCTAATACAGCAATGTCAATGAAAGCACTGCCAGACCCTCTTTGCAAAATGAAATGAAGTCTGAGGGGCTGGTTTACCAGGCTAACAGTAATCAGCCTAATCAGATGACTTAGTGCCTTAAGAATTACCAGGACATTATCATAACTGGCCATTATAACTGGACTCAAATGTTTATTTGCATTCAGTACAAATGCGCATCGTGACTGGAGCCAGCTGGCAGTTGTCCAGTGCCTTACGGGTGTGCTCATACCACTGCCCTAAGCAGTGCACCAGCACCTAGTGATGCAGTTGCACAACTTCACCTCTAGGGGTCACCAAGCAGCCTCAGTGCAGAGGTGGTAATTCACATAGAAAATGTAGCTTAAGAATACTCACAATAACAATAGCAGTGACGTAATTGCAGACACTTGCTCACCAGAGGGGCAGGAAAATGGTTCAATAATTCTAGAAGTAGGAAATATTTAAGATACTGAACTAGGTAAGTGATCAGTGATATCAGCCCCTCAAGCTGAATGCAGAGTGACCATAATATATTAGGCTCACCTCATGTAGTGCAATTACTGAAACTAATTAAATTCAATACATGACATGAATGTTTGTAATTGGTGGGACAGAGTTGAACTGTACGAGGGTGTGTTACTGTGTGAGAAGTGTGTGTGTGTGTGTGTGTGTTTGGCTGAATAAGTCTGAGTGGTCAAAGTCGAGCTTTGGTTACAGAAGGCATGCTTTAGGCATGCAAAGCCTCATTTGACTATGGTAATCCCGTGCAAGGTCACACTTATTTTTTGCCTCTGTTCCATGTGTGTGTGTGAGAGAGAGACAAGCCTGCCTGCAGGCCCACTGGCAGTCTTGGCAGGGCACAGGACAAGATAAGCTGATGCCCTCCCTCCATATTCTATAATGTAAGGAGGGACCAGTTCTGTGCCCGGGAGAAAAGACTCCCTATCGGCGGGCCTGCCTGCCTGCACACACCTCAGCATCACCTCCATACAAACAGGCTTCATCAGGCACACTGGAAGAATAAAACTTCAGTCAGAAAGATTCATGTTGATGCTTTATTCAGTAAAGAACACAACAGGGATTAAGTCAGATTCCTGGAGCTTTGCAGAGAATTATTTTTACAATTAAACTTACTGAGCCTGACAAGCCAAGTGGCCTAGTCTCATTTCACATCAGATGTCAGACTTTAACCAAATGTAGTCACCTGGTCTCAAATATGCACTGCTGGCGAAAGCTGAGTAGGGCTAAATTGGATAAATAGAGTCTAGTCTCAAGGGTTTATCATGGTCAGGAAGGTTTTTTTTTTTATAAAAGCAAAAAGAGATTTGTATGCATATGATATATTTTAAGAATGCATGGCTTAAGTCTTTTAATAGAGTGAATACGAAGGTATAAAGTTTTCTTGGATGCTTGCTAAAGCATAACAGTGCACACTTAAAATATTTGTATAAAGCACTGTCTTTGAGGGAAGGAGAAGTAGAATATAGTGTTATCATGTCACATAGGCACCATAGTGTCATTTTATGAAACAAGAAAATAAATGCGATTAAAATGAAAACGACACAACACTGAGTTCAAAGCACTCATCCTCAAGAGCAAAAGACCCTTGTGGAGGGATGAAATGACCAACATGCATACACTGACCATAACTGTTTCATTCACAAATTATACCCAACATGTAGCATGATCCCTTTTTTTATGAGGTAAAACAGTACCCAACATCACTTATCCTCATTTCATACACACACACACACACACACACACAGAAGAGGAAGGTAGATCAGATCCCAGCTATTTGAAAGGGATTGAGGAAAAAACAATCTGTAGATTTTTGCGTCATGAATAGTTTCTCAAAAGCCCAAGTGTGGAGACATGGGAAGGGGCCACACACCACTGGAGTAGTTTCAGTATGTTACAGTATACTTTGGTATCAATGGCAGCATGACAGACAGAGCGATTATGTTGTTTTGCTGCATTTACAAAAGTTGACACAAGTATCCATGAAGGATCTTGCTTGTTTATTTTGTGTGTTTACTCCCTCAGGCTAGACAAACACTGAAATACATCTTTGTCTTCTCCATATATCACTTTCACTGAGATGAGAAGCCGTAACTCACAAGCTAACAAACAAAGCAAATTATGAGGGTGTACCAGAAAGCAACACAAGTCACACAGCTGTCCAGTACTACTGACACGACATGATACAACAAACATAAAAACACACAAAAAAGGCTTGGGCTTTGTTTTTTTTTGGCAAGACCTACACCCGTAATAAAGGATAACTGTTCAATTTTATAAGTCACTACTCTCCTCTAGTATCATATAATCTGATATCTATCATTTTCTTCATCCATGACATCTTAAAAAATCTTAAGTGTAAGTGTTACGTTTCTTATCAGTCTTATGCTTCTGATTCTTCATATTTCTATTCTACCTGTGCGACTGAGCAGAAAGGATGCTGGGGGCCCTCGTCACACCAGATTGCCACTGGCATCCACATCCCCCTGCCAGCTTTTCAAGTACACCAGCTTCCCAAAGGAAGCGTACATGGGTCTTCAAGTACACCATTACCCCATTGAAAGTGTACATGGGTCTTTAAGTACACTCACTTCTCATTAAAAACGCACGAGTCATCAAGTACACTATTTTCCCATTGAAAGTGTACATAGGTCTTCAAGTACACTAACTTCCCATTGACAGTGTACATGGGTATTTAAGTACACTAACTAACCATTAAAAGCGTACATGGGACTACAAGTACACAAATTTTCCATTGAAAGCATGCATGGGTCCTTAAGTACACTAACTTCCCATTGAAAGCATACAGGGGAGTACAAGTATACAAATTTTCCAATGAAAGTGTGTATGGGTATTAAGTACACTAATTTTCTATTAAAGGGGTAACGGTGTCTGCAAGTACACTACTTTCCAATGAAAGCGTACATGGGGCTTTAAGTGCACTACTCTCCATTAAAAGTGTACATGGGACTTTAAGTACACTACTTGCCACTGAAAGCTACTTGGGTCCTAACAGCAAGTGCTGATGAGGCAGTCTGGCCCTGATTCCCTCCTGCACGTCACACCACACTATACACACACAGTTCACAGTCCTGTTCATTCACATATTGCATTATTCAGTGGTTCTATAAGAGCTGTGATTCTATTTCTTTTCTATTGGTTTCTATTATAGTTTCTATTCTATTTTATTGTATTATATTCTGTGAAAATGTGCATCCCATTGAAGAGCACACATGGGGGATTTAACTGGGACTTGTACCCTTTAAGGCAGTCAAAGCATAGCATTATGATAGGGTTACACTTAGGCTGGATTTTAGACAAACAACTTCATGGACTAATGCAAATACTTAAAACTGTCTCAGGCCAAGGAGATGTTTTAAAGGTTACTATGTCACCTTAGTAAAAATATGATTTTGGGAAATATACTTGTAAATGCATTTGGCATTCTGACATATAAGTGGATACATGCCCCTCATGGCCTCTCTTCTGAACAGTGAAGGTACATAAGGGAACGTACATAAAGGCTTTCATTCAGAATTCATCCGGTCAAGGGTGCGAACTGCAAAGGCAAAAATAATACACCAACTGGCCACTAGTACTTGCCATGTTTCTCACTTAGAGTACTTAGTGTGAGCCACATAACTGTTCCAGTTAAGTTATGACTTTGGGCAAAAGAAAAAAACAAATACATCTACCAGAGTTTGATGGCCATTGATATGTACAGTACAGTTAAGATCACCATGTGAATTAAACTTGTGCAATCTATATTTCAAGTCGCTTGTTTTCCAAAGAATATTACTCGACCAAATATGTAAATAAAATACGTAAATTTTTTTGTCAGCAGCCAGGCAATCAGCTGTTAAAATGGTAGAAAGCAAATCTAAACAAACTGTACATCTTTGCATCTTATTTAAAATACACATTCACCTTTCACAAGCTAAGCAGACAGGTGAATAGAAATTAAATAGAATAATGTTGGCCTTATAGTCAGCTATGATTTTAAATGTCAAGACAAAGGTCTAGTCTCATAGATCATATCGCCTGTCAGTATGAGTCCCATAACACAGGTAAGTCCTCCTGGAGTCCACCTGCTACCTGACTCAAATCATCTTAACGTTTTACCTTTTCATTTACCTTTGTCATAGTGGTCAAAGTGCTCTGATGCGTCTCTTCATTCTTCATGATTTTCTATAAAGTCTTCTTCTCTGACATGGACCACATGCATCAGCAACACACACCTCTGTGGGACATTCCAAGATGTAATTTAAGTCATTCCACAGGATGTCACTCAAGGAGTCAAAAAGATCAAACTCATCATACCCCTATACTGAGACCAAACCTCGAAACAAGGCATGTCAGTAAAAACAGAAACCGCCTCTCTAATACACCCTCTTAGCACTCCAGAGACTCTGTGTCCATACCTTCCCTTTGAGGAGCGATTTTTTTTTCCCTGTCTTTCTAGAATTCTACATGGACATTTTATACCCCTCATAGAACGATATGTTAAAAATCCCTCAGAGTACTTGTTACATCATAGTGGGAGCTCTTAATTTTGCAAATGTTCTAATCATACATGTGTGGCCGTACTCCTGCAAGGGTTAACGTGCTTCTCCACAGTTTCATTTGTTTGACTTGCTGGCCTGCTTGCTGCTGGACTTGCTGGCTTTCCCAGCCTTGCTCGCCTTGCCACTCTTGGTGGACTTGATGTCGGTCTTGGTCTTCTGTATGCGGGAGAAGATCTCCTTGAACAGCGCCTTGTACTCGGGGGGGTTCTGCCCTTTCTCTGGGGGGGCGTCTCCAGCCTTCTTTGGCACGCCCTCTGGGGGGGCTGGGGTGCAGGTGGAGGTGGAGGTGGAGGGGTGCGCGTGTGCGTGCGGCCCCACGTAGCCGTCCTTGACGGAGGGGTCGCGGGAGACGGGGCGCGAGGTCTGCACGGCCGTGTGGCGGAGACTCTCCTCGTGGCGCCGGCACTTGCCCAGCAGCTCCTCGTACTTCTCCAGCAGCGCGTGGTACTGCTCGTCCACCTCGCGCAGGATGGACATGCCGCGCCGCCGCACGCTGTTGGCGTGGAGGGCGTAGCTGCCGCGCCGCCTGCCCGTCGCGTCCCGCGCCACGATGGCGTCCAGGGCAGTGTCGCTGCAGCTTTTCCGCACGGGGCTGGAGTTGGGCAGCGTCTCCGCGCGCCCCTCGAACACCGCGTCCAGCTCCGCACGCGACCCCCTGAGGCTGCCGTCGCCCCCGCCCATGCCCAAGCCCACCCCGCCCCCCTCCTCTTCGGGGGTGTCGGTCTCGGGCCCGTGGCCCAGCAGCGTCTGGGCAAGGCCGTCCTCGGCGTCCCCGCCCCCCAGCAGCAGGAAGCGCGTGCGTCGCAGCGTCTGCAGCTCCCGCAGCTCCGCCTCCAGCTCGCGCACGCGCAGGTGGCACCCCTCGGCCGCCTGCAGACGCTCCTCTAGCCGCCCGAACTCCTGCAGCGCCGCCTCGCACTCCCGCTCCGCCCCCTCCCGACGCGCACGCTCCGCACGGATTGCAGAGCGCAGCGACGAGGCCGCGTCCCGCAGACGCTCGTTCTCCACCGCCTCGGCCGGTCGCCGCGACGACGCGTCTGTCTGTGCCAGGCTCTCCACGCTGCCCACCACGAAGCCGTCCTCGTACCTGCAGAGAGACACAGGGCACACCTCATCTTGAGACAGTCAAAGGCACAGTTTGTCCCAGCTGCCTATCCGTACCTACACATACATCCTTGCACCTGTGCAGAGACATATGGAACACCTCATCTTGAGACAGTCAAAGGCACTGTTTGCCCCAGCGGTCTATCCGTACCTAAACATACATCCTTGCACTTGTCCCAGGAAACAGGTCACACCACATCACGCTATAGTACAGTACAGAAAGATCTGACTCTGAGAGGCACAGTGTGTCCCAGATGCCCACCCGTACCTAAAATATCTGTACGTAAAATACCTCAACTCTGTACCTGTCCAAGGAAACAGGTCACATCTCATCACGCTACAGTACATCACAGGAAGATCTGACTTTGAGAGGCACAGCGTGTCCCAGATGCCCACCCGTACCTAAAACACTTGTAGGGGTGCAAGACTGCCCATGAGGGGGAATTAACATGAAAGCTTTCCAGGGCCCAGCTGCCAGGGGGAGCCCAGGCAATGGCAAACCATAGATTTTTTTTTTTCATTTCATTTTATACAGACGGTCTGGAGCGGAGTAAGCTGTAGTACTGCTTTATAATCACCTGCTTTACAAGCACCTGCAGTGTCACAGCCACACACAGCACACACGCTATAAACAGCACACACGCCACACACAGCACACACACTACACACGGCACACATGCTACACACAGAGGTGCCAAACACAACCTGAGGTGAGTCTAATGCCAACAACTCTTCAATAATAACAACTTTTTAGCCAGGTAGATAAGTGGTAGCCTACGAGGGGCTGGTTTACCAGGCTGGGGGGGAGGTGGGCAATAATTGGATCTGTACCTGTCACACATCACACTGCAGTACAGGATAATCTAATTCTAAAAAGCTACAGTTTATTCCAGGTCTGAACCCATACTTAAGCATACATCCCAGAGATGGGGACTCGAGTGTAGCGACTTGGACTCGAGTCGCACTTAAGTCGCACAAAGAAAGACTTCGGACTTGACTTAGACTTGCCCTCAATGACTTCAGACTTGACTCGGACTTGTGTGTTGTGACTCGTGAACAATCTTCATTCATTAAATTATTTATTTCATTTAACTGAAATATTTACAAGGTGTGAAAATCGCCTCCCCTTCATACGCGCAACGCATGCGTGCAGGGGAGGCAAAGATTTGAAATACAGACAGACAGACCATGGCGGCAGCGGGTTCGGCTGGGGCTGTCCCATTTGTTATTTCATTTGGTTTTAAAGACTTCGTACAGGCAGGCAACAAACGGACAGCCTCGTGTAAAGTGTGTGGGATCACCATCCATGATGCTGGCTCAACTACATCAAATTTCATCAGGTACCTCAAAACCCACAGGGATAGGTCAGTCTAACACTTTATCACATAGGGAAAACTTGGCCCGTATGGACAGATCGCTAGCAACCGAACCACAATTTTAGGTCATGCATGCTGAATGACAGCTTTATTGTTCCACACCCGACGTTACAATTTCATTTGATTAATTATGAGTCATTTATTTGTTGTTTATCTAGATCCATTGGTAGCAGACTATGAGGCAGTCGACGTTTTGAGCTAACCGAGTTAGTTAACAAATAGGTAACTAACTAGCTACCTAACGTATACGGGCACAAGTACACTTCTTGCATTTGGGGAATTTGACTGCAAAAATGCAATGTGGTCTAAAAATATCGCAACAATGTAGTTAACATAAATATCAATGAAGAAATACACACCTCGATGTCAGTTATGTGTTTTAATTACAAAGATGAAGAAGCCCTGTGGCAATACAAACAGGATCAATGTTATATGCAGAAACTCGTAATTCATACTGACACAACATGTAAAGGCAGGGCCTTAACTGGCTTAACAATAATAATAGTAATAATAATCATAATAAACCAGCAGACATTAATAATGGGCACTGCTTACAAGAATTAAGACTGCAGCTTAAAATCCAACTGTCACGAACGTAGTTCTCAAGTAAACAATGACATGGCTGGTCGCTATAGCAACTGAGCCACCCGTAGTGCTGTAGAATCTTTGTTAAGAAGTGAACTTAAGGGGAAGGTGGCCACCTAGTGGCCATCGGTAAACTCTTCAATCAACAGGGTTTTTTTGTCAAGTTACTCACACATATAGTATTTTGTTTATAAATGACAATATTAGCTTTGTCATTAATTTTTCTGAAATGCAACTATTCTGTTGTCTAAACCTTTTTCCAGGATAAACATCATGCTCATGTTTGTTGCCACAGATGTTGTGGTGTAGATGTGGTTCTCTATTTTGTTATTTTCTGGTTTCTATGTAGTTAACATAAATCTGCTGTAGTTAATGTCTTTATTTGCTGCTGTTAGTTCAAGTAACTCACCATCATCTTGGTGGATTTGGCACCATGGTTGGTCAAATACAAAAAATACATTCATTAAATAAAGCTTTCAGGATGTTTCTTCACATTGAAAGAAGCCCTTATTATGCATGCCTCCTATTTTAAGGTTCTATTTGGAATTGCACAGTGCCTCTTTAAAAGGCTCCTGTTTACACATACTTTGGCCTGGCATCACTATATATGTATGTGGGTAAGGGAGAGATGGTGGTGCATAGTTTTTTCGTACACAGTGCTAAGTGACCATGCTCTGATCTATTTTGATACTGCAGTGTATAATAATAATAATAATAATAATAATAATAATAATAATAATAATAATAATAATAACTCATGGTACAGTATGGTTTTAATCTGATGACAGAATGTTCATTTCAGTCATTTGAGACTTGAGACTTGACTTGGACTTGGGACAAAAGACTCGAGACTTGACTTGGCTTTGCCCTCAAAGACTTGAGACTTGACTTGGACTTGACTACAAAGACTCGAGACTTGACTTGGACTTGGAAAAAATGACTTGTAAACATCTCTGATACATCCCTATACATGACCGGAGAGACAAGTCAATGATCATCTTGATATACTGTAGTGCAGGATTATCTAACTAGGCCCTGTTTGTCCCAAATCACCACCCGTAGCTAAGCCTGTGTTTTTTTAATGTGTGTTGTTATGAGCATTCTTGATGAGGTGGATTGTGAGTCAGGACACCCAGCAGATAGGGATGTCCCAGCACATTAAAGGCACATTATGTGTTTTGACCCATTTAAAAAATGGGCCACACGTGCCTGCTTTCATTAAGCACACTTACTGCACAAAGACACACTCAAGTGAGACTCAAGTGCAGACAATAAGAAAACCTCGGAGGCTAAACCTTAAATCTGCCAACTATTGTCCCCTGACTAGAAATGGGTCAAGGCCATTTTTGTGCTGCTCCTGTGTGTTCGTCTGCACGGACTGAAATATGTCTCATCAGACTTTGGCTGAAAAGGACAATACCATTCTAGAATTGTCCTCGTACCTCAAGTGCCCTTCTCCTCCCTAATACCTCCTACTTAAGGAAAGAGACCATTTTAACACTCATACTGTACATCTGCCAACATCATGGCTGTTTTGTGTTGCTCTGGTGTGTTCAGGGATGTCTCCAAAAACATGCTAAGAAGGACCTTATAGCATTAGCTTCACAGCTGCATTACCTACTCAAAAGCCTCTTACCAAAGGCAAGAGATGGTAAGAATACGGGTAAGAAAGACGATTAGATGTGAAAGTACGACATGAGCTGGAAGTCAACATGAGGAAGTCAACATGAGGTTCATGATGACCGAGCCTAAATCACGACATCAGGCCGGTTGTCAAGGACAACTGAGAGCACATGGACCAATGACAGATTTATGATGGGCTTTAGTGGATTTTGGGACATGGCCTGAAGGCCCTGGCAAAGGTCCAGCCAAGACCCAGACTTAACCTCAGGCTAACAGCACTATCTGTGGCCTATTTCTGTTGCTGTAATCTGCCTGCTCTGTATGGACAACCATACAGCAGTGAGACAACACTTCCCTACTCAGGCAAAAGGCCGGAACTCACCAGGAAAACTGCCAAAAATGACATTTGCATGTGTTTTTAGTGTTACAACACAAAAGGCAACATCTTATTTTTCAAAAAACAACAAAATTGACTCAAGATATTTGGCTACATGATAAAACTGATGTTTATAGTCCCAAAAATGACAATAACTAATTTTTGCCTTTGTAGAACAGAACAGAATCTCAGTACGGTTGGAAACTGCCAAGGATTATGATACTGATACCGTTTTAGTGTTCAGCGTTATAGTGGCCCAGGAGACGGGAAGTCCACTAGCAATCGGACAACTCCTCCAAACCTGGTGTCAGAGTGTCCTTTAGGAGGATACTGAACCCTCTACTGCTCTTGATATGCTGGTTGACACCTTGTATTCACCTTTGCAATTAACTGTAGTAATTATATTCTTTTATACATTGTACTGAAACAAATACTACCTAACGTGATAAAGAAATGTATTATTTTATTCTAATAAATAATTTTATTTTTATTGTTCTAATACTAGTAATGAATTGTATTAGCCTAACACCGATGCTAAGTTGAGGATCAGGTGGATTTGGCACCAGACTGTGAGCCAGATCTATCTCAGGTGTGAGACAGATTTGGCCCATGGATGAGCCAGATCTGAGCCGGATCTGGTGTAATGTCCTCTGTCCTCCGGAGTGCCTCACCTGGGGGCGGTGCAGAGTTCGCGCAGGCAGGGGAACGAGTGGATGGTCTTCCTGCGTTCCCGTTTCTCCCTGCGGACACGCAGCTGCTCCAGGGAACGTAACTCCTCCACCTGGGCCGTCAGGCTCTCCACCTGACCCTGCAGCTGCTCGATGGTGCCGGTCAACCTGCGGGAATCAGAACATCAGTACACACACATCAGAACACACACAACCTGGGGGCATCAGAACACACACATCACAGCACACACATCACAACACACATCAGAACACACACAACCTGCGGGAATCAGAACACACACATCACAACACACACATCACAACACACACAACCTGAGGGGATCAGAACACACACAACCTGAGGGGCGGAAAGAAACGGAATCAGAACACACAGAACCTGAGGGGTGGGAAGAATCAAAAATCAGAACGCAACCCTGCGGATCATTAGTAATCAACACATGAGACACAAACTATATTCCATTTTAGTTTAAAGACCCTGTCCACTTCATATGCCTAGAACATTATCACCTGTCAACCTGACCAAACTGTTCTCACAGGCTTTCTGATAATGACCTTTAAATACTATGCTATGTTTTTTTATTTACCTCATACCTTTTTTCCTTTTGTCATTTTAAGCATTTACATTTATTTTATATTTTATGCTTTAACATATTGTTCTTTGCATTTATGTTTGTAAAACAGATTGAACTGGCTCTGTGTATGAAATGCGCTATACAAACTACACAAAAGCCATGCTTTGCCTGATGTATCCAGCTAATAGACAGAGATGCTCCTGTTAGCATAATTCAATTGCAATATAGAAACAAATGTTACCTGATAGCTTAATTCCATCAGAACACACACAGAGTAACAAAATCAGAAGTCGCACTGGGTCAGCCTACTATGCAGTCTGCTGTATATGTTGTTGAAGAGGCAGATTTTTTAGCCTAAGGAAATTACACTTACAGGGTACTTGGTGAAACTACCAAATAGCTCATGTTACTCAGGCTCCCTAATAAAGCCTGTTGACATATGACCACTTTGATTCCTGTCCACCTCTGTGTGTTCAGTGTTTAGTGTTTCACATGAAAGGTATCAGGAAACCACAGGGTGTTTTTGTGTCTCTAATTACTGTGGTTTGTGTATTTATAAAGCCTGAATTCTTGCTTCTGTGTTTGTGCTGGGCTTTTGACAAGGATGTGGCGTGAAGCCTCAGGTTTCCTTGTGCGGTTGCTTTAATTACTTTGCTAATCTATAGTATGAGTACACATAGCATTTTTTTACAAACTGGAGGATATTCTACATAAGTATGTGTGTGTGTGTGCGAGGCCTTGTCCTCCAGCACCAGGTTGTGGTTGGTCTGCTCCAGCTCTCTGGCGGTGTGTGTGTGTGGAATGTGTGTGTGTGTGTGTGTGTGTGTACCTCTCGATCTTCTGCTGTGAGGCCTTGCTCTCCAGCACAAGGTTGTGGTTGGTCTTCTCCAGCTCTCTGGCGGTGCCGTCCAGCTGCTCGTAGACCTTAGCGTGCTGCTCATTCATGTCCCGCAGCATCTCCAGCTGCTTCGACAGGTACTGCACACACACACACACACAAACACACACACAAACACACATGCACACACACGAATGCACACACGCACACACACATACACACACACAGACACACACACATATACACACACATATACACACACACACGCATACACATGAACGCATGCACGCACACACACACGCACACAAACATACAGACACCCATGCACACACATAACAAAAACATTAATGCATGTACACAAATATATGTATGTGTGTGTGTGTGTATATGTGTGTGTGTGTGCATGTGTTTGTGCCTGTGCCTGTGTGTGTGTGTGCGTGCGTGCGCTCATGTAGCCTGTCTGTCTATGCCTGTGTGCGTGTGTGTGTGTGTTTGTGCCTGTGTGTGTGTGTGTGTGTGTGTGTGTGTCCTACCTCGATCTCCTGCACCTGTTCCTCATTGGTGATGTAGAGCTGCTGAAGGGAATCCTCCAGCTCCTTATTCCGCTCCAGCAGGGTCTTACCCAGCTCCGCCGCCAGGTGCAAATCTGAGAAACACACACACACACACACACACACATACACACATGTACACACACACAAACACATACGCACACACACAGACACACACACATGTACACACAGCATAAATATGGCTAAAAATAATCATGTACTGTATACGTAGGCATAAATACAAACATGCATCCACACACAAGGAAAGTGCACACATAGACACACACACACACACACACATATGCTTGAGGTAAGCTAATAAATCATATAGAGTAAAGAGATAAGCCTAAGAGTCGGTATTATTTTTAAACATTCTTCAGGTCAAACATTTGTCTGCAGATTGTGCAGCCTTCATGCATATTCCAAATCTCCGTACCTACAAATCTGTCTGTACCAACTACTTTCTGTATGTAGTTTAAAATACTTTCTGTCTGTAGCTTAAAATCTCTCGGCCTCCTGCCCTACAAAGGCAAAGTGCAGCAACTACGTGAACACTGAAACGGAGAACTATGCCTTCACAGTTGTCACACTGCCCATTCCAACATGTTGTAGGTATAAGAGTGGTGATGCTTTTATGTACTTTCTTAATAGGAAGAAGCAAGATATTCAGTCACAAGACAAAAGGGGTCAGTCAGTTTTGACAAAATGTAGTGTAGTCACTGCCTTTTGGTTTTGTAGGGAAGTGTACCTTCCGATCTGTCTGTACTTTTTACAGTCTACTTTTGAGTGTATTAGTCTCTCCATCTGTGCCGGAGATCCTGCTCTCTCTGAGCTACAGGATTCCCACCTGCCTTCACCATGTGTCCTTCGTGAACTACAGTAGGCAGTAAAGCCTGTGTTACTGTATACAGCTACAGTACTCCCCTGCCTTTACCTTGTGTCCTTCGTGAACTACAGCAGGCAGTAAGGTTTGTGTTATAGAGTTCCAGTATTCCTCCTATCTGGAGCATGTGTCCTTCGTGAACTACAGCCTTCACCACTCTGGTCTTAAAAGTCAGGAAACTCCAGTTTCCCATCACATGGAGGGTGCAGCAGAGGCTGGAGGACTGCAGGAGGATCCGTGTTCCCAGCATGCAACAGTGAAAGTATAACAAGCTCCCAGCATGCAACACAGACCAGTGAGAGCATAAACATCCTATACATATAGGATGCACAGGATGCCTATGAGTGAGAGCATATCATTGAGCCTTATCTGTCCTGGGCTTCAACTCAACTTAAATATGGAGTCAGAGGAGCCACAAACGAGAGGGGGTGAGAGAGACTAAATAGAAGAGAGGAGTAGGAAAGGAACGAGGGAGAGAGAGACTGGGAAGACGTCAGAAGGCACAGAGTAAAAAAGAAAGGGGAAGAAAAGAGACATGAGAGAGACTTCAGAGAAGAGAGGTAGAGAGAGACAGGAGAAGAGAGGGAGAAAGAGAGATGGAGGAGAAGAGAGGGGGGAGAGAGAGAGACAGAGGGGGAGAGACAGAGGAGGAGATAGGAAGGGAGAGAGGAGGGGGAGGAGAAGAGAGGGAGGAGGAGAAAGCAGAGAGAAAGGAAAAGAAAATCAATGTGAGTTTCCAGAGGGGGAAGTAGAAAAAAAGAAGAGAAAGTGAGTAAGGCAGGAAGAAGAGAGAAGGAAGACAGAAGATAGTTTCCAGGAAAGGAAGATTTTGCAGCATTAACCTTGCCGAGAGGTGTTTTATCAGCATGGAGCTGTGCTCACTAATCTCTGCAGTGCTTCTCTACGTGTGTGTGTCTGTGTGTCTGTGTGTGTGTGCCTGTGTGTGTGTGTATGTGTCTTAGACCTACTTTTCATCCAACTTTCAGGGAGCCTCCCTCTTTCTTTCTCTCCCTCTCTCCTCCTGTTATTTTGTGTCTCTAAATCTTTCCCTCTCTAGCTCCAGCACAGCCTATCCATGCAGAGAGAAAGCGAGAAAAGAAAAGTCAGATAGAGGGAACAGAGAAAGGAGAGAAAAGAGAGAGAGAGGCCCATCTGTATGGTGCATTAAGGCCAGTGAGGGGGGCTCAGTGAAAGGGGCTGTGGGCCCTATCTCTCTTTGGGGACACCTCTCCTCTTTTCTCTACTTTCCTTCTCCTCCCCTCCTCTTCTCTCCTCCCCCCTCTCCTCTCCTTCCCCCTCTCCTCCCCTCCTCCTCTTTCCTCCCCCCTCTCCTCCACCCCTCTCCTCTCCTTCCCCTTCTCCTCCCCTCCTCCTATTTCCTCTCCTCCTCCTCTCTCCTTCCACCTCCCGGCCATCCCCCCCACGGCCACCCCGCCCCCTTCGGACACGTGTCAGCTGCACTGCAGTGGAGGAATGCTGGGAGGGGATGGTGTGAGGGGGGAAGAGACTAGCCAAAGCTCTGACCACTTGCAGCCGGAAGAGCCCTGTGCTTTCTCCCAGTCTCTCTTCTGGTCTCTCTCTCTCTGTCTCTCTCCCACTCTCTCTCCCAGTCTCTTTGCTGGTCTCGCTCTGTCTTTCTCCCACTCTCTCTCCCAGTCTCTTTGCTGGTCTCTCTCTCTGTCTCTCTCCCACTCTCTCTCCCAGTCTCTTTGCTGGTCTCTCTCTCTGTCTCTCTCACAGTCTCTTTACTGGTCTCTCTCTGTCTCTCTCCCAGTCTCTCTCCCAGTCTCTCTCCCACTCTCTCTACTGGTCTCTCTCTCCCAGTCTGTCTACCAGTCTGTCTCCCAATGTAGGAGAGCCTAAAGCCTTCAGAGTGACTGCCCCCTGCTCTTACATTCGCTGTATTTAGAAGGGACACATCATACTGTTCTCGTGCTTACAAACTCCACTGTTGAAAAAGTAAAAGTTAAAGCATTCATTTTTTGTATGATAGCACAGTTTTTACACACACACCAATATGCACACACACACAGAAATACCTTCTATCTCCTGTCTTCCCTACGACTACAAGTTTGGATAAAGTAGCGTAAGCAAGCCTATTATCGGCCAGGTGGTGAGAGACAAGTTCACTTACTGTACTCAAACCAAAGGTTTACTGGAGCGGAATTTGTCTATCTTCACAGGGATGCCTTCTTTTTCACCTGGTAAAGCCTCATTTTAAGTGGAACAGCAACAGACATGGCTGATAATGGCACTACGTTCGATAATAGGATCACTTCCGCTAGCCAGATCTATCCCCCCGTAACTGAGCCAGAGCTAGCCCACAACTGAGCCACATCTAGCCTGTAACTGAGCCACATCTAATCTGTAACTGAGCCACATATAACCCATAACTGAGCCACATCTAATCTGTAACTGAGCCACATATAACCCATAACTGAGCCACGTCTAGCCCGTAACTGAGCCACATCTAGCACGTAACTGAGCCACATCTAGCCCATAACTGAGCCACATCTAATCTGTAACTGAGCCACATATAACCCATAACTGAGCCATCTAGCCCGTAACTGAGCCACATCTAGCCCATAACTGAGCCACATCTGGCACGCACTTCAGTCACATGTGGCCTGTATCTCAGCCACGTCTAAAACAGTCAGACCAAGCCCAGACGATCCAGCACACAGACCAAAGCAAGACGATCCAGCACACAGACCAAGCCCAGACGATCCAGCACACAGACCAAGCCCAAGCGAGCAATCAAGAGAAAAGAGAGAACAGCGAAGATGAGAGAGAAGGTTCTAAAGGAAAATTAGAAAAAGAGAGTAAGAGAAAGAAAGACAGTGACTGCGTGCACATGGACGAGTTGAATCCGATTGGAAATGGTTTGGGATTGTATCGAATTCATGTGCACAGGCTAAAGATCGTATAGGGATTGGTTTCGCGAATCCGATTGCAACCCCTGGCTTAAGCCGATGTTAATCCGCTTGGTGCCGCCTTGTGCACGGTATTGGTTTGGATTCGCGTACTGTAATCGTACATGTAAGACCACTCGATCCCAGAAGCTTCTGTCCCTGATTTTCATCCATACTGAACGTCGAGGCTTTCTAGCGCCTGCTCTCAACAAGTCTCATTGACCTTAATGGCTCGTAATATAAAACGCAGCCAAATGCTGCTCTGTCAACCTCCTCGAGCGCTATCTTTGTTTTGTATGCCGCCAGATAGTTTGTTTATTTTCTTTTTAGCAGCCGTCAACCTGAAGTAGTTCTAACACCACTGGTTGAAAGGAATACAGCGCCATCTAGCGTAGCGGAAACGGCCAGATCTCTGACCATTATCCGCTTACACGAACTCTCATGTGCACAGGGATTTGGGACAGACCACACGTTGGGTAGCAACACCCAATCCAATACCAATCCAATCCGATCCTACCATGTGCCCGTAGTCAGTAACAGAGCCGCATGAGATCCATAACTGCGTAAGCTGCTGCTGGATGAGCTCCCCACAGCACAGCACAGCACAGCACAGCACAGCACAGCACAGCCCAGTCCAGCACAGCACAGAACAGCACAGCACAAAACAGCACAGCACAGCACAGCACAGCCCTAGTGCAGTGGCCCTCTCCTCTCCAGACAGCTAGTCCATGTCCCACAGGAGCGATGCTGACCACCTCCCCTACCCCGGCACTCAAGCACTTAGTCATGCCGGCCCCTAGTCATGCCAGCCCCTAGTCATGCCCGGCCCCTAGTCATGTCCGGCCCTGAGTCATGTAATGCCCGTCCCTAGTCATGCCCATCCTGAGTCATGCCCGCCCCTAGTCATGCCCACCCTGAGTCATGCCCGCCCCTAGTCATGCCCACCCTGAGTCATGCCCGCCCCTAGTCATGCCCATCCCTAGACATGCCCACCCTGAGTCTAGTCATGCCCACCCTGAGTTATGCCCGCCCCCAGTCATGCCCGCCCCGGATGGGGCTGAGGCTGGGGCTGGGCACCAACACATGCCAAGCTGATGCCAGGCCCTCAGCTGCGCATTCCCTGCATGCTATTAAACTGAACTGTAGTGAGAGATCTGGATGTGTATGTGTGTGTAATGCCCCAGTCTGTGTACCAAATGCCCCACCAAATGGTTTTATAGATTTTGATACACCTGTGTTTCACTAGGTCTTGGGCCTAAAGGGCTGAGAATTAGGACTTTTCAAACCAAACAGCCAAATGAGGTAAAATACAACCAAAATCAGCCTGTTGCTGTAACATGCTGTCAAACCCCAGTCATAGCAGCACTACCAAACCCTAGTCAGCAGCACTACCAAACCCTAGTCTTAGCAGCACTACCAAAGTGCTGTAACATGCTGTAAAACCCTAGTCATAGCAGGCACTAAAATGTGCAAAACAATGCTAGGCTTTCAGCCGTGTTGCATTCCTAAGGCTGTTTAAATGCAAAGTCCTGATGCTATTTTGCACACATGGACTACTGAACAAGCTAAACAAGCCCTAGGAAACATCTTAGGAAAATGTCCCATAGCATTCCCGGTGATGTAGGCTAGGCCTACAACTAGGCTGTGGCAACAACAACCCACTGCAATCTTTGCAGAGGAGCTGGTGACATGCCTGACTGCCCCTACCATTATCACCATCACATTATTATTATCTCTCTCTCTCTCTCTCTCTTTCTCCTGCTCCCTGTCTCTCTCTGCCTGTGTGTGTGTGTGTGTGTGTATGCTGAGTTAAGCACTGTGGAAGGCGGAGGCAAGGGAGACTGCTTCCACCGCGGGTTCTATGATAAGAGGAAACGTCTGGAAACGTTATCACGGAGCCCGCTAATGTACTTCTGTTAATGGGTAACTCGTGTAACTAGAGAACGTTGGTTCTTTACGTCTGATGGCTTGCAATGATAGGCAGATGGTGGTCGATATCAAACTTCTACAGGAATAGACCAAGTGGGTCCCCCTATCACGAAAACATCCGCCCAAATAGTTGCACATATGATTCCACGGTCACAGCAGTCTGAATGCTCAAAACAGGATGTATGTTCAGATTTGTCTGGTCAGATTTGTCTGGTCAGTGTTGCGTCCGTGGGGGCACATTTTACCAAGCTTTTTGCTAAAATGACTATGGGCTTTTTGTGGGGCTTAGGACAGTTTAAAAATGTGCACCCAAATTATAAGCAGGCGACACCGCAAAAAAATCCTACACATATTTATTTATACACGTTCTCAAAACCGATTCACATTCTTTGAGTGTGCTGATGTGTAATTTTGTGGCCGAGATCATAATATAGGCCAACCAGCTGGGCTATGGTGACGTTATCGTGGTAGGTTATTCAATTGTTCCGAATGTAGCGGCTGGGAAAAGGAAGCTGCTTCCAAGAGGATTTCCCGAGGAAAGGTCCGTATAATTGTAGTTAGAATGAAATTGTGCCTAAACGTGATATCCAACGCAACCTAATGTGAAGATGCCAACAAATCGCATTGTAGATTGGCAAAAGTACCCACTCCCTCGCGCATCAGCGAGAGCGGCCCGCTGCTGTGTTCACTTACCCTGCTCCAGGTCCTGCTGATCATACCATGGCTCCTCTTCCTCGGTCACGAATTCTTCCATGACGCCGGCTCCTAGCATCGGACACGCCGCACGGCCACACTGTCACTTCTGTAAACACAAGCGTGTCACAGGCTGACCGTAAGTCGCAGTGGGATCCCTGGAGAAGGAATCACTGTGATGAAGAAGAGTGTTTTCCGTTTCCACACGGAGGGAAACGGGAGTATAGCCGCAGCACCATCCAGTGCAAAAGCCCAGTTAGGCTCTGCCCATGCAAAAGAACTCCTGTTTAGTTCCAAGACAGTCCCCCCTAATTGTAAATGCGTCTATAAAGACAAATAAAAGGCGGCAGCAATAAATGTACAAAAGCGCGTTCCCACACTCACTTGTGTAGCGGTCTAACCCAGCGTCTCCCTGGCCCTGCCTCTCCCTCCTTCCGGCAGTAACTGCTCTCTCCCTCTCTGTGAATCTCGGAGAGGCGGCTCGTACGTGGCAGATGCTGTTGCAATGCCGCTATCTGTCGGAGGACGGGGCCAGATGCTGCTCGAGAGCCAAGCAACCTGGCAACCACATCCTCCCCCAGAGCCACTGGGAAGCACAGGCGCTCAAACTCCTTCAGTATGTCGACAACTGACTTACATTACGTCCATGCTTGAAATTGTCATACTAACTTTAATTTGAGAATATATCGCCAATACCTTCTTCGAATACCCTCAATATAGATTATGTGGCAAACAAGAGCTTAACAGACAAAGAAATTCAGTGCACAAGTATGTGATTGATATTTCTTCACAACTTTAGACTTGCATTTTCTTCTCCTGTCATATTTTCTGTTTTTTAACTTGGTCTCTGTAGGCTTACTCCACACAACAAAACAAGGCATGCCAGGGCAGGTAATTTCGTAAAATGTTGGCTAATGTTTAAATAAACAATCAGCTCTGATTGTATTTGACGTGTTTGTTACGCAGACCAGTAAAACAAGATTTGCTCAAGTGAACGTAATGCCTCTCGACCCAGAAGGTAATATGATCTTATGGAGGGGAGAATGCAAAAACCGCATACTCCCATTCTGTGCAGTGGAGAAAAGTTTGTGGTTTTACCGACACTGACGTGACGCTATGAGCAGTCCCATGTACTGCTTCACATAGACATACTATACATAGTATGTCTATGCTGCTTCAGACACAAAGAAAAAACTTGTATGCTTGCTGGGAAAGATTTTGTTAGGCAACTTAAAGCTGTACGTGTAATTTACATATTTCCAGTTTTACAACAAAAGCCTCTTCATAGACTTTGTAGCCTCTTTATAGAATTAATTATTCATACAGTCGAGGATGATGACGTGCTTGTATAATTTATTCAGGCTCGTTTTATCATTATGATGTGCAGTTGTGATCTGTCGTGGAAACTCCTCTGCGCATTCTCTGCAATAACAACGGCATGCACGTGAAAACAACCTTCTATCCACAAGGTGGAGCTCCAAACCGACATTTTAGTTTGTAATCAGACTATAATTCAATCCGTGCATTTGTACTAATCTTCTGAATAATCACATTAAATCCAGGTTTCAAAATCACTTTGGACAATGGCTCTCCCTGTATGCTCATGGCAGGGGATGCAATCCTATTATCAGTGATTTAGGGCCTACGGAGAAGTGAACATGTGTTGGGCATTGTCATATTTCCTGAGAGATTATTTAATATTTGTTTATTTCTTGATTTATTGGATCCCTATTAGCCAGGCCGGATGCCCTGACTAATCTTTCTGGGCTCCTTCAGTAAAAGTAAAAGTAAAAGTAAAGACACCACACATTATGACACTCAAAATTGCGCTGATAAATCAATTCCTAACTTAATATGAGTCAATCATCTGAAAGTATGTTTGTCCTAAATACTGTTACAACCCTGTGCCAAGGCCACAACAAAAAGAGGGAGACAAGAGCCTCTCAGGTGAGCCTCTAATTTATGTTACGGCCTGGCTTGACAACTTGCGGATTTTAAATAACTAAAATGTATTACAGTTTTTCTCTATCGCTTTGGTACATTTTTCGAATCTTTCTTGCAATTTGCATAAGATCAAGTGCATTTCTCAAAACAGTTTGGACAAATAGCAAAACACCATGGATCACCTGCAAAAGCCCGTCTCTTGCTCAAAATCCTTAGTTTATCCCTCAAAAGCAAGTGTTTGTGTCAATATACGTGTCAGTGCCATCAGAATGTTTAGTCATTGTGTCAGTGTGTACGGATAAGACAGTCAAATTCATTAGTCATGTTGGCAATTGAATAGTGCACTTCGAAGGGACATTTTGATGTAAAATGTGGTTTAGGTGTGATAACAAGTGTTATACATTTGACCTCATATGATGTATATGTATGAGATTGATTGCAAAAGACAAGATTCACATTTACAGAATGATGGCAGACATTGACATTGCAGTGCGTAAAGAAAAAAAAAAGACAGCACTGCACAGAACAAAGGTAAAATACAGTAAGTAAACATAGGTCAAAAACATATACATAAGTCATACAGTAAGTAAACAAAAAATATGAACATCTCCCCAAATTCTAAATCCTAATCCTGATCTTCAGCTTCTTCACGTTGCTGTCTGTCAGGCCACAAATTTTCATCCACATCACACTGTTGTCCAATTTCTTGTCCTTCCATTGTCAGACATTGTAACTTTGTATTGTGCTCTGGTTATACAATTTCCAGTAGATTGTTCATGAGATGCTCCCTTGAGCTTATTCAGAAAACTGTTGATCATTGGTTGATCAACTCTCTTCATTACAGAAAGTCTAGAATCAAGCAATTTACCAATTTAGATCATATTTACAACTGTCTTATGGAAATGTATAGAAATGTGCTTGACATGTTATGACAGCTTGGTAAATCATTTTGCATGTGAGGACTTATATGATGAACTATAGCCTAAATGTTTTGGGGAGTGAGACTATTTGATAGATTCCCATAACAAAGCATTTTAACTGGCATGACAAAAGCAATTGATAATGTAAGAAAAAACTGAGAACTGTACACAATCATTTACATGGATGGACAAAAGCATTTGCAATTTGTTTAATGCATTGAGAAACTGCCTTTTTCATCTGCACAAATGGCATGATGATGTGACAATTGAACAAGAACTTTTGAAATTTTCAATTCTGATGTGAGAAATGTACCAAACCAATTGAGAAAAACTGTAAAGACACAAGAGGAAAAACAATGTATAGGGGTTAAATAATCAAACAAATGATCAGACAGGACAAACAAAAAGGTTGTGTGTAGGTGTGTGTAGTTATGGGAAGAGGTGTATGTGTGAGGAAGAGGTGTGTGAGAATGAGAGTCAGGGAGGAAGGCATGAGCAGCTCATTACATACCCTGCACACATATACAGGTCCAATTACCCAGTAATATCACCCTGCTATACACACACACACACACACACACACACACACACACACACACACACACACACACACACACACACACACACACACACCACACACACCACACACACTTATGCAGGGGTGCCCAGTTAAACCAGCTACCACCACAGCCACTGCACTGCCACTCCAGGACTAGTGGGGGCGCAGGGGGTTGTAACACTACTATAATGCTATAATACTATTTGAAGGTGAATTTGGAATTTATTAAAAACTTGACATAGTGTTCAATGCAGTAATTGTGAAACGATATATTCAGTGTGTGATACAATGAATCCAGTGTGCAGTATCCAGGGTGCGATATGTAAGGGGTAACATCCGACGAGGCGTGCATTATACAGTTTTAAGTTAATAATCACTTTGGCTGACCTGGTGGAACACCAGATACAGCAAATGGAATGTTTATCATCAATGGCTGTTTTAGCACCTGCACTGTCACATATCTGTTTTAAGCAATGTGTTTGTGTGTGTGTGTGTGTGTGTGTGTGTGTGGGTGGGTGGGCGTGTTTGGGAGAGAGAGTAGAGAAAGAGTATTCCTCTCTCTTCTCTTCTGTGTGTGTGTGTTTCATAGAGAGAGAGAGAGAGAGAGAGAGAAAGAGAGAATATTCTTCTCTCTTCTCTCTATCTCTCTATCTGTGTGTGTGTGTGTGTGTGTAGCACAGACTCCTACAAAGAATACTGTGGCTGGAAAGATGCCAAACAAGAGCACGTGTACAAAGACCCCCTTTATCCCTCCCCCACTACTCCTACCCACAGACCCTCTGCTTTACAAGATGGACAACACACACACACACACACACACACACACACACACACACACACACACACACACACACACACACACACACACACACACACACACCAGTCTCCAGACAGCCTGCCTGGCAACTATCCAGGCCCTGTCATTGGTTGAGTGGTAATGGGGGTGGTGTGTGTGTGTGTGTGTGTGTGTGTGTGTGTGTGTGTGTGTGTGTGTGTGTGTGTGTGTGTGTGTGTGTGTGTGTGTGTGTGTGTGTGTGTGTGTGTGTGTGTGATACCCAGACAGCTCATGTTGCCCCAGCAGACTGAGGTCAAAGGGTAACACTTCATCACTGAGAACACAGAACACAGCGGAGTGTGACGCCTCTGAGAAATACACAGTCACATTCCTGGGAAAAGATATTAACATACAGAATTAACGTATTGGTAGGAAACAGACACATGTTTGCTAGTTTTCCCAATGCTTACTGTTTTAGAATTTCCAAGCCAACCAACCCAGTGATGTAACATTCTATTGTATCCCAAAATGGTGCTACACTGTTGCAAAAATGTGACTTTCTAGGACTGTTTATTTCTAAAGCAGTGTCACTGACATTATTCAACCCATTTGGATTGATAGAGTGAGAATAAATACTTCAAACCAAACTTAAACTTAAACTTAAACTTAAACTTAATGCCTGATGCTTATAGCTGTAGCTTATAGTTTTATCTAAAAGTAGAAACTAATCGTGACACAGGTCCCCAATATTTCCCCATCCCACCCCATCTCAGTCTCTCCTACTCACTTATTGTCTCTCTCACACTGTCCTGTCATTAAATGTGAAAAAGTAAAAAAAAAAACAAGTAATATTATGTCAAACCTGCAACTGGCAATCTTACTGGCATTACTGAAAAGCTTAGCTGGGCTAGTGGTTATTGGTTGCTTTTGGGAGGTACTTAGTCCTACACTTCAATGTTATGTGTAGCTAATTTAGCATTTAACCCTCTGCAAAGGCACTATATTATTTAAGCATTATATATATTGATATATATATTATATATTTAGCTAAATTAGCATTTTACAGCAGACAGGCATAAGAGTGTAGGGGAGAGGAGAGGAGAGGACAGGGGAGGATAAGAAGAGAGGAGGAGACGAGAGAAGCGATTAGAGTAGGAGAAAGGGTCATGTAAGGTAAATGGCATACAGACGTGACATACAGTACTAGCCGTCATCGCTGGTGTCGTGTCAGGTACATTTCTTACAGACGCACTATAGTCGTCATCCTACATTATGTGCTGCTAGTCTGCTCACGCAACCCCATCTGTTTGAGTCTGTGCCATTTCCAATATTGGCATCTCTCTCTCTCTCTCTCTCTCTGTGTCTCTCTCCCTCTCTCCCGCTCTCTCGCTCTTCTTCTGTCTTTCTCTCTCTGTCTTTCTTTTTCTTTCACACTCTCTCTCACCCTCTTTCACACCGTCTTTCTCTCTCTCTGTCACACACACACACACATACACACACACGCGCACACACACACACACACCAAACACACTATCTCTTACTCTCACACACACTGTGTCTCCCCCTCAAACACACAGACAGACTAATAATATCCAAATGACTTATCGGGAATGTGTCTTTTTTATGTGCTTCTGTCACCAAGCACTGATGGTAAGTCTTCATCTTCATCTTCATCTTCTTCATCTTTTCTCTCTCTCTCTCTCTCTCTCTCTCTCTCTCTGTCTCTCTCTCTCTCTGTCTCTCTCTCTCTCCATCGGTTGTAGGCAAGGCGGGTGTGAGGGCCAGTAAATCGTTGGATATGACGTAGAGCGTAGGAGAGGTGACAAAACCAGACATGAAAAAAGGCCGTAGGTCTGGCAGGGAGAGAGGAAGAGAGACAGAGAGAGAGAGAGAGAGAGAGAGAGACAGAGAGAGAGAGAGAGAGAGAGAGAGAGAGAGAGAGGAAGAAAAAAGGCAGAAAAAGATTTCTCTCTCTTTCTCTCTCTCTCTCTCTATGCCCTTTTTTCGTGTCTGGTTTTGTCACCTCTCCTACGCTCTCTACGTCATGTCCAAGTTTCTTGGCCCTCACACCTGCCTTGCCTACAACCGATGGCAAGAGAGAGAGAGAGAAGAGACAGAGAGAGAGAGAAGAGAAAGAAAAAAGACAGAAAAAGATCAGATGTGTTCTTGACTTATCATCAGTGCTTGGTGACATAATATGCAGCAGACACATAAAAACATACAATCCCGATAAGTCCATTGGTGAGAATCTTATTACATCACATCCTGTGGTTGAGGTTCACCATCAATGACTATCTATTATTAAGTTTGCATGTTCCAAAAATCTCTATGCTCTGTTTGTTGTCTGTCCTGCACCGTCGGCCATCAGTCTTAAAGAACTTGACA
>CM050216.1:8370938-8430938 GCA_027475355.1 Coilia nasus | reverse complement strand
CATTACAGAAGGAGCACTGCAACAGATAGATCCATGCCACCGTCATTACACAGGCAGCCCTGCCACAGATAGAACCACGCCACTCTCATTACAGAGGCAGCACTGCAACAGATAGACCCACGCCACCACCATTTCAGAGGGAGCACTGCTGCAGATAGACCCACGCCACCTTCGTTACAGAGCCACTACTGCAACAGACAGACCCACGCCACCTTCATTACAGAGCCACTACTGCAACAGACAGACCCACGCCACCTTCATTACAGAGGTAGCACTGGCACAGATAGACCCACGCCCGACAGGGAACCCGAACAGAACTACACAGTACAGCATGTCCAATGGTGCAGCAGAATGCCCAGCGGTGCCATGGCTGTGGCTTTGCCATGCACCCAGACACAGAGACACATGTAATTGGCATGAATGCCAGGACACATATATCATCTTACCTATGACATATTATATATAGTGTATATATGAATCCAAGCGCTAATTTTTACAGCTGAAGAGGGATTTAGAGTTTTAGAGTGCTATATAGTTCCTCTTTCTGAACATAACACATTAGATTGTATCTGCCAACTGTGTACTATGGCACAGCAAACTCCATGGCCATGGCAGGGTAAAATTAAATTGAATATGGCAACTTCAGTGTTGCATCAGTGGCAGATTAGGTGACATTTTGTGTGTATGTATTTGTGCGTGTTGTTATGTGTGGTGACCGTGTGTGTTTGAAAGTGTGTGTCTGTGTGTATGTGTGTTGTTGTGTGGTGACTATGTTTTTGTGTGTGTGTGTGTGTGTGTGTGTGTGTGTGTGTGTGTGTGTGTGTGTGTGTGTTGTGATGTGTGGTGGTCTTGTGTGACCTTGACCTTGACCCTGTGTGTGTGTGTGTGCACGTGTGTGTGATCCTGTAATTGCAGTGGTGATGGAGGTGAAAGAGGAGGTTCTGGACATACTGCAGCGGGTCTGGGCCAAACTGCAGGGCCTGCCCGAGGCCAACTCTCTGGAGATCGGCGCCTTCTTCATCCTCATCCTCTTTGTCGGTGAGTTCCGCTCCCGTCGTCACCACCGCCTGGTATGTGTGTGTGTGTGTGTTTGTGTGTGTGTGTGTGTGTCAGGCGTCTGTCGAGTCATGACAATAACTGCTAAGTCACGCCGCAGGGGTTAGTGCTGGCAGACTGGTCGGGGGACGTGTGGTCCGACACCTCTCTCACAGACGCACAAATGTGCCTCCAATGTGTTTGCGTGTGTGTGTGTGCATGCGTGCGGTCCCACACCTCTCCTACAAACGCACAAATGCGCGTCCAATGTGTGTGTGTGTGTGTGTTAGTGCGTGTGTGCGTGCGTGTGTGTGTGCATGTGTGTGTCACCTCCTCTACAAATGCACAAGCCCGCCACATTACACAGCTACAGTAGGCGCTCATTCCGGGAATGACGAAGGCCCCATCTGCCGTCTCCATAGTCGTGTGGTATTAGTGGCCCCACTCTTGCACAGTCATAGTCAGCTGCTGGAAGCTCTCGGTCCTGGCTGGTCATGCTCTACAGAAACTCTGAGTCATTGCATTTCAGTCATAGAAGCTCTTGGTCATTGTGTAAAGTCTAAAGAAACTATTGGTAAATGCATTTCAGTCATAGAAGCTCTCTGTCCTGGTTTGTCATGGTCTACAGAAGCTCGTTGTCATGGTCTATAGTCTCAGTAGAGTAGCTCTTTCCTGCACAGAAGACGTTCATGACTACAGACTTCATGGAGGGTTGGGCCATTGCATCTGGAACGCTTCAATGCTGTAAGATATGCAACCCCACAATGACACACAATGACACAATTTCCTTCCAATTCAGTCTCTGTGTTTGAACCTCTCAGCAACAGCACACTAAGCACAAATGGCCTTTTCATCCCCACCAGGAAGCAAAGGTCCTCTGTGTTGGCTTGTTCAGAAAGGACCCAAGGACTGCAGGAACTCAGTTAGGCCTCAGGTGTTTTGCTGTGTTTGGGTGGTCTTGCAGATGCCTGTCTGTCAGTGTTTAGTCAGCATACTGTACACACACACACACACACACACACACACACACACACACACACACACACACACACTGTAACACATATAATGAAGGAAAGCAAATAAAAAAATACATATGCCATGTTGTGCTGCTGGTTATAGGCTAGCCTTTTTTTTTAAAAGCTCTAAATGGATGCACAAAAATACATAAGCAAACAGTGTAATGTACATCAAGACAAGAACAGCGAAATATTACTTTAAAAAGTGTTTATTTAAAGAGTTTCTATCCATCTGTCCATCTATTCATCCATCTATTCATCCATCCATCCATCCATCTATCCATCCATCTATCCATCCATCCATCCATCCGTCCATAACATCCATCCATCCATTCATCCATCCATCCATCCATCCATCCATCCGTCCATAACATCCATCCATCCATCCATCCATCCATCCATCCATCCGTCCATCCATCCGTCCATTCATCCATCCATCCATCCATTCATCCATCCATCCATCCATCCATCCATCCATCCATCCATCCATCCATCCATCCATCCATCCATCCATCCTATTATATTGGTTTACAGCTTACTTACTTACTTACATACTCCACATGTCCTCTTTTTTTACATATCACTATTTCCTGTTTTTTGGAAATAACCACTCCCACAACCCCCATCACCAGGGTGATGACCAGCATGTTATATACACCACATTCCGATTTCTATCATGTACTCAGGAAGGTGCACTAAACGTTCCATTTTTACTCCTATGGGTCACCTTACATCCATAGTGTTCGATGTCCGACTTCTTCAAATACATGCTCAGACTGATCTGGTGGGTTCCATCCTTCAGAATACCGATCTTCATGTCCTTTGGATAGAAGTCTGTGGCCATACAGGTCAACTTGCATGTATCTGGAAAAATTCCAGTTTTAACAAAAAGGTGAAGCTTTGGTGGACCAACTGTTAGCTGCTGGACAAGTTGCTTTTCTCCATATTTAATGAATTTATCCAGCCATTCCATACACTCATTCTCCAGATAGCCCTTGATCTAGTGGCTGTGGAATTCCACCGCATCCCACTTGTGTTTCGTCTCCACAACAGCACTGACTGGCGCCACCACCTGCATCGAGTCATCATCGAAAGAAAGGAAATCCATGCCATCATAGCATATTCATGAACACCCTTAACAAACTTAAGATAGCCATCTGGCATTCTGTTAGCCTCACAGCCAACTCTCCACATAAGAGTATGAAGATCAGATGTGTTTTGTCTCATGCGCTTCATCAGAGTTTTCACTTTGATTTTAAACCACTGCTCCTTACTCTTGCGCGACTAAGTGCCTTTCTCCCAGTAGTCTTGTGAAAGCTTTTCTTTCATCCAGTCCTGCTGTGGGACTTTGACTTTATCCGCGCTGTTATAGTAATCAATCTAGTAGTCCCATGGCAGTAAACTCAAAGATGGCAGGTGCAGAGACTGCCTTTGACAGGGCCGTGTACATGTAATACAGGGAGTGGCGCTCTGTGGCATCAGGGTGAGAATGCTGCTCTCAGACATTCTCCTGATCCCAGCACATAGGCAGAATCACAATACATACCAAATAAAACATTTTACAGCTTTACATTTGCCAGAGTAGTCTGTTGTATTAATTTCTCACTAGATGATATAAACTAGAAAGAGTTAAACTACATCTTTCTTTATTTATGTTGCACTGGGAGCTTTGTAGCCTATCTTAAATTTGTTGATGAAATCAATTCAGACAGGTGTAGGCTATAACTTTTTCTTCAAGCACTGGTTTACCATTCTATAGCATTTTCTATGGCACATTGAAAACTGGACAAAAGACTCAGAAGCATGTTTATTGCTGAGTCTGAGTCAAGGAGCCAATAAGCTAAAATAAACAAACAACTTGAAACAAATCACTTAAAATCTAGCCTTTGTCCTACAGTTTGTCACATTTTACTGATATATTATGTAAATACACACTGTATCAAACTATCTAAGTGACATTTTTATGTATTTATGCACCTTTGACAATAGATGAATAAGTGTATAGGCCTATACAGTGGACAAATGGATGATTCTTTGAACCTGGGTAAAGTACTATACATATTAGATAATATTGAAGCTAAACACAAAAACCATGTGCTTTTCTGTGTTTTTTCTATATTTTGTAATTTTCCAGAACTCTATAACTGCAGTATATATTTTAGAACTGAAGATAAATTGTATCAATCAAATATGCACATTCATGGAAAAAGAAAACAAATCACTCCACTTCACAATTACATTGTGTTCCACAGCAGAAAAGGTCAGCTCCCATTATGTGCGTCACTTAGAGTCCCTGAAAGTACAGTATGTCATACTAAAAAAGGAAATCCATGTACTTGGAACCACAGTACTTCATGGTTAACGGTGGGGAAATAGAAAGAATTACATTAATCAGATTACCTTTACGTAGCCACTGGAATGTGAGTGTGTGTGTGTGTGTGTGTACACACACACACGCACGCACACACACACACACACACACACACACACACACACACACACACACACACACACACACACACACACACACACACACCATACTACTACTCTCTCTGTCTCACACACACAAACACACATGCATTTGATAAAAAAGCATATATGTGCTATTAATATGCTATATATATATATATAAACCAGACAATATAAATAAGAATATATAAAAACGGAGAGAGAGAGTGGGAGATGCAATAGGACAAACCTGGCAAGTGGAGCAGTAGGTAACCATGGCAACTGAAGTGGCAACATCTTTTGTTGTCTCCTGGCATGACCTGCAAAGACACATCAAAACGTGTGCCCTTTGAAGAGCCTCAGAGCTGTAGTGAGTGAATGGAAGTGCATTCATTAACATGTGTTTGCTTTTGTTGATGTTTGTTTGGTTTCCTAGCAACCTTCCTAATGCTGATCGTGCTGTCGTGCATCCACTGCTGCTGTTGTGGGAAACCCAAATACCAAGCCGCCAGGATCCAGCCTGTTTGAGTCCAGCCTCCCTCTAGGCCACCGTAGCTGACATCATGACCTCGCAGAGAGGAGCTGGGCTTCACATGTGAGGAGTGGAACGGGACCACAGTGTTGAACTTGATGGCTGATTGGCTGTAACAGCCTACTCAGCAATGTATTGCCATGAAGTATAAGTGTTACTGATTTTAAAGAAGTGTGTTTGCATTCATGTGATCATCTGTGAAGAAATATCGATCTTACTCTCCAGCATCTCCCTAGTCCTGTCAGGGTGCCACGTGGAACACAAAACAGCTCAAAATCGCCCTCTACAGGACATAAGACAAAACTGCTCTGGCTATGACCCAGAATAAAATGAAGTAAACAACAACCAGTGAAGAAGATTAAGTTGTAATGTATAATGAAGTATTATATACAGATAATATAGTACAATGAGATGTGTTGTAATTAAGCACTTGGAGTGTATTGGGGGCCACAAGCACTATGTAGCAGACCTCATGAGCTGATGTATGGGTGCATGCATACATATATAAACATGTCAAAGATGATGGAGGTAAACAACCAATCAGATATAAACATGTCAAAGATGATGGGGATAAACAACTACTCATCTTCACTGCGAAAACGTGAGGAATTCCCGCTAACTTTAAGAAGTATGTGTCAGAAAATGGTCTTACAGCAAAAGCAACATGCTTTTTGTTTTATGTACTGTACTTGTTTTGTTTTATGTACAAGTGCCATTTAAATGCTTTGGTTGAGTTGAAAATAAAAAAAAAGACTTCAGTGACCTCTTTTTATATGACATATAAACTACCCTCCCCCTGTTCAATGCAAATAACATTAGATTTTATGCAGGTCTAGCTCATGAATTGTTTGCACGTTATGTTTGTATGGCTGGGCAACACACAACTTCATTAGATGTATCAAAAACATTCACTATTTGAGCTTGGAAACACTAAATACAACACTGAGGCTGAGGTTAATCAGATTAACACCCCAAAGGCACCATATCTGTAATCTGATGACAGATTTCTACAGTTCTCTTATATACATTCCATGGTTTCTACAGACATTAGCATGTAGCAGCAGCACTCTCTCTTTCTCTACCTCTAGCTCTATTTCTCTGTCTCTGTCTCTGTTTCTGTCTCTCTCTCTCCCTCCCTCTCTATCTGTCTATAGCTCTCTTCTCTTCTTTTTCTTTCTTTCTTTCTTTCTTTCTTTCTTTCTTTCTTTCTTTCTTTCTTTCTTTCTTTCTTTCTTTCTTTCTTTCTTTCTTTCTTTCTTTCTTTCTTTCTTTCTTTCTTTCTATCCTTTCCCCTCTCTCCCTCCCCCTCCCTCTCTTTAGCTCTCTTTCTCTCCCTCTCTCTCTCTCTCTCTCTCTCTCCCTCTCCCTCCCACCCTCACTGGTGCCAGGCTGTGTCAGCCAAAGTAGAGCAGCCAGGGGGAGTGGAGTCAATATTGCCTATAAACATTAACCTACCCACACTGGACCCACACACACCTCACAGTGTCACGGCTAACAGATCTGGAGTCTCTAACATGGACGGACTGGTTCAGAATGGGCTCTGAAAATGCCCTTCCTAACACACACACTCATAGGCATATGCAGGTTTAGCAAAGTCACTCACGTGAAGGGGACAGACTGAAAACACGCCGTGCTGAATGTGAGTAGCCTGTGTGTGTGTTTACAATAGTTCAGTGTGTGTGTGTGTGTGTGTGTGTGTGTGTGTGTGTGTGTGTGTGTGTGTGTGTGTTTACAATAGTTCCCAGCAAGCTACTGCAACTAAAGGCTGTGTGTGTGTGTCTACAATAGTTCCCAGCAAGCTACTGGAACTGCGATCAGCCAGCATGAACATGGAGAGGTGAGTCTCTAGACCATTACCACTATTTCTATGGCTAAACATGTCAGCCTTTTCATAAAAAAACATGTGCGCCTAAAAGTGGGACACCAGATTAAGTTTGGGGTGTAAAGTCTGGAGTTTTATCTCAATTACCAGTTTATTTCGGGCGGATAAATGTAAAAGTTGGAACAGCTAATGTTGAACCTCTCGACGCAATTACAAAGTCAAGTGAAATGAAACAGGAAGAGACAGGTGACATGACAAAATACAGCACACCCAGCCGTAGAACACAGTCCATAGAGTTATTCATTCTCCATCATCAGTCTTAAACAATGTAAAAAAGGGGGAAAAACAAAAAAGACAAAAGTTAAAGTTCATCTTTTTGTTTGTTTTTGTCAACCAATGTGCTTACCACACTACCTGTTTGGTTGCCTATTTAGTTAATCACACAGAGAAAAAATCAGTACTCTATGTTCTATCTGACCACTCTCTCCAATGAATGCCTTTTGGGCTCAAAGCCTCAGAGAATATACTGGCTTTAGTGTTTTCTTCTAAACAAACCCCTTGCTGCTAAGGCGGCTTTCCATAAACAAGCAGAAAAGTGTTTGTTCCTGTGTTCAGGTGCGGGTGGAGCTTTAGCTTGTGGCTTAAAATTTGGCCCTCTCTGAATTCATACAAGAGTGCAGCCATGTGCGGTTTTAACTGACATTTCAATATAATCCGCAATATAGCCTACCTTTAGGCATTACATGGATTCCACCATACCAACAACAGACTTAAACTAAATCTAATCTTCTCAAACCTGAAGGGAAGCTTAAGTACTTCTTTGTCATTTGTGGTTGTCATCACTTCTGCCTTCCAAAGCCTAGTCCTGTTTGTTTAGTGATATGAGGTTACGCCTAGACAAAACACAGTGTGCACTTGATTATCACAAGTAGAAATGAACTGAATGCAACATGTGAAATTAAAACTTTGGATCATTAAAACTAGTAATTAGTTATCTATTCCTGGTGTCCTGTGTTGCTCTTTGCAGTGTACCCAAGCCTCCAGTCCAGGACGCCTCCCCCCTGGACTGGGCAGAGTGGGGCTGGCAGCGACTGCAGAGCCAACCATGGGCACTAGGGGGTGCTGTGGTCATTGCTGTTTTATTTGTGGTGTTCGTGGCTATGATCATCTTCGCCATGTCGTATGGCTGCTGCTGTAGCTCTGGCAGTACAAGACAGTACAAGAAGAACAGGAATGGAGTGTTGTGATCACCAGCAACATCATGTGTGTACACACAGCAGCATCGAAGAATCTTCCTATGGAGCCTTGTTTTTTTTTTGAATTCCTGAATCTGTGGTTTTAGACTTCCCATTCCTTACCACCTCTTGCCATATAGAAATGGTGCATAATCACTGACTGTTTAAACCCCCCCCCCCAGCACACACATATTTGCATTTTTATAGCCAGGGCTCCCACTTTTTTTCACTGACAAAACTTTTCCATGACTTTTTCATAACCTAAAGTGAATTTTCCATGACTTCAAGGCACTTTAAGTGTGTAGAATTAACATACTTTTAGTACTAAATATGGAATGTTTAACATTCAAAACACAGTCAGTGCATTTATACAACTCTAAAGGCCTAATGATAACTTAACAGAATGCTGCAGTTGCGTTAGGGAGAAACTAATATTACATGCCTTTTCCAGGCCTGGAAAATTACAATTTCAATTTCCATGACTTTTCCAGGATTTCCATGACCGTGGGAACCCTGTGTAGTGTTTTTCAAGACACTTAAAGCATCTTACAGTGACGGAGAATCTCACTACCCACCACCACCTGTGCACAAGACCCACCACTTCCATTCTTATGCATAAAGCAACATTAAAGGTGTACTTCCATTGTGTTTTCATTAATTTTGCATTGTTGTCTAGTATTAATAATTGCCCTGTGTGCTGGTTTTGATGAAAAAAATGTTCTAGTGCTTCTGTTTCAGGCTGTTTTAGCTTGGTGGAGGGGGTGGGCCAGGAAAACGACACGATTTCACCAGAGGAGTGACACACTCCCTGCAGCTTCCTTTGCCCCACAGTCAACTTGATAGCAGAGTAAGGTAAAGGGGAAAAGTCAACTTGACAGCGCTAAAACTGCACACAGAATGTCTTCAGAGATACAGCCTTATGTGTTTGATCCTGAATCCGAAGAGGAAGGAGAGATGGCACAAGCAGTCGCTTCCTGACCATTTGTCAATGAACGTTTCAGAATGGTAATATTTGCATGACAAAACAGTGCAAGTTCCCGGCTAAATGCAGTTCAGTCATTCAACTAGCCTGCTAATCTTATGCGAGTCAGTCACAGGCTAACATCATTTAAAGCCCATTCGGTCAGTTTCTCTTATATGCATTTGCACGTCTACGTCACGCTGCAGGCCCTTTTCGCATTGGGTCGTTTTCCTGCCTATTGTCTTCTTTTGACTGTAGAAAATGGGGGTAGAAAAACATTTTGATATGCAGCATGCATATGCAACTCAGGGTGACCTATCATATTTCAAAAGAGCAAGTACTAAACGGTTTCTCGTGGAAGTACACCTTTAAGTTGGTTTTTTTTAACCTTAAAATAACGTTTCCAACATAGTTTTTAGTGGTGCATCAACTTGTAATGGGGTGAAGGGGATTTCTGAATTCGCTTTGCCTCCTTCAATGGGCTAGAACCGCACTATGTTTGAAGGAGTGGGCCGTCTCTCTATAGTTCTCTATGAGAGACAATTCCACCTACAACCTGTAGGGCGACCGAAGACGAAAACGACTTAGTATTGCTTTAATTTATACAGATCCAAATATTTCAATGTTGAATAATGCTGTGTGTAGTGTTAACTACCTTTTTTATTACATTCTGAATAAAATCAGTGGCTTCTGATGTGCTAATCGGGTTGAGATTCGGGTCAAACAGCTTTCTTTGTACTGCACAAAACCCTGATATATTACATTTACAGATTGATTAGTGTAAAAAAAAATAAAAATAATAACAAATAAATAAACATTTCTGGAGAAAACAATCAACATCTCACCTTTGAGCACTTATTTTTTGGAAAGGGGGAAAGCAAATTTAGACGATAGAGGAACAGACAATGACACAGGTAAAACCTCTTACACACACCGTAAAGATGCATATTTGTGGAAGTTTGAAAGTCAATACAAACAGCAGGAACACAATATACAGACAAAACAACCCTCAAAGAAGAAAAATATAAATACATAGCCCATAAAATGTAACTTAAGTACACGTGCAAGCTTTTACGCTTAGCTGATGCTGTATTTCAGAGTGACTTCGTTTATTTTAGTGTACAGGGTACAGTCCCTAGAGCAATGGGGGGTTAGATCCCTTGCTCAAAGGCACTTCAGCCATGGATTAGGATGCAGAAGAATATTATTTACGCCCTTAGCCACATTTTTCCAACTGGTATGGGATTTGAACCTCTGACCCCCTGATCCCTAGCCTGGTAAACCCGCCCTTTGTACTTCATTTCATGTTGTACAGAGGATCTGGACCGGAATCTCTTGAGGGTCATTTAGTCGGCCCCAGCAAGACCGATCCAATCAGCGAACAGAGGGTGTGTTCGTTAGTGGTGATGTTGACCTTGTGTGCTACATTTCAATTGTAGTGCGTAGGTAGGCTAATTGCATACATGATGACCAGGCGTTAGCGATTGGCTAAAGGCAGAGGCTTGTTTTAAACTTCAGCAGAGTCCACACCTCCAGGAAGAAATCGTTTCTGATGGTGTCTGGTCCAGACCCTCTGTACAAAATGAAATGAAGTACGAGGGGCTGGTTTACCAGGCTACCTGATCCCCTGACCAACTCCCTAACCATTAGGCCACAGCTGGCTAGCTAACAGACAACACATGACATGAAGTGCATGAAGTGCTTTAGTGCAAAACGATATGTGTCACCACATGTGATGCTGTATGTGTATGCTACTGGACACCTTAATTTCCTTCGGGATCAATAAAGTAACTCTACTCCACTCTACATCAGGTATAACATTAGATTAGTTAATTACAGTAGTGTTAGATTGGCAACATAAGTTATTTACTTAGATTAGACATATCAGCTGTTTATGAGAGTGGTGGCATGGGAAAAAAAGCTGCTGCTGTTACTGTGGGCATTTGGTGGTCTGCAGCACCTGCCACAGGTAACAGGTTGGAGACGTGTGTGTCCAGGGTGTGGAGAGTCCCACAGGTAACAGGTTGGAGACGCGTGTGTCCAGGGTGTGGAGAGTCCCACAGGTAACAGGTTGGAGAAGCGTGTGGGTGTGTAGAGTGCCACAGGTAACAGGTTGGAGCATGTGTCCAGGGTGTTTGCAGTCCTTCATGATTCTTTTAGCCATGCTTGAGATGCCATAGTGCTTCTCTTCAATATTATTAATGTTGTACATCTTGCTGTACTCGTATAGTAACAAGAAAGACTTTTATACTTTGCTACCCTCAACAGATCCAGGACTGGTCAGGGCCTGACCAATTTTGCTTAAATTTTTTTAGCAACCAATCAGCATACCAAGGCTGATGGAAGGCCCAATAGTTTTCAAGTTCACAGGAAGCATCTTCCCACCAGAAAGTAAATGTATGCCTATTGAGAGTAGCCAGGCTTGCTGCACAAAGTGATTGGAAAGAGAAAGTCTGGTCCACTGAGCTAGATCTATCCCTGCCTGCTTCTGGTGATGTGTAAGATCTTCTATCTTGTATGTCTTCCTTGCAGTGCAATTGCCCCCTACCATCTGACTGCCACTCCCTTACTCAAACCATTGGTTTCCCTGGTAACAGTATATGCACCTTCTTTTGATTCCATTTCATGTGTTTCCACCTGAGTTTGGCTGTCCTCTTCAATTCCACCAATGAGCTTTCTGATATCAATTGTGCCTTTTTTGACAGCAATGAACAATGAACACATCACAACCGCAATAGCCAGCACCGCCAAGAGCAAACCCAGTACTACAGCAACTAAGGAAGACTGTTCAGATGTAACCATACCAGCTTCAGGCCACGTGACTGCGATGGGCTTTTTCAGGCTCCAGTGTGTGAATTCACATACATAGTCATTCATCTCCGACCTCTTTGCCTCCACACTCAGTCTGGTCTGGTGTGTTCCGTCCCCATTAGGTAGGACATCCTTGATGTGATTATTCAGGACAGGCCAGCCACTCTTCAGAAGGCTGAGCTCGATGTCCTTTGGATAGAAGCCTGTGGCCAGACAGGTCAACTTGTACATATCGTGAGCGGTGCCGCTTTTAGCAAAAAGGTGAAGCCTTGGAGGATGATCCGTCAGCTGTTTGTGGAGTTCTACGTTCCCATGTTTCATGAATGTATGCAGCCATTCCACACACTCCTTCTCCAGGTAGCCCTTGGTGTACTGGTTGAGGATGGGCACCCCATCCCACTTGCGTTTCGTCTGTACAGCAGCACTGACTGGCGCCACCCACTGCATCGAGTCATCATCGAAAGAAAGGAAGTCCATGCCATCATAGCTGTATTCGTCCGAACCCTTAACAAACTGAAGAGAACCATCTGGCATTCTGTTAGCCTCACAGCCATGTCTCCACATAAGAGTATGAAGATCAGATGTGTTTTGTCTCATGCGCTCCATCAGAATGTTCACATTGACTTTAAACCACTGCTCCTTACTCTTGCGCGACTGAGTGCCTTTCTCCCAGTAGTCTTGTGGAAGCTTTTTTTTCATCCAGTCCTGCTGTGGGACTTTGACTTTATCCGCACTATTATAATAATCAATCTTTCTGTCGTCTAGTAGTCCCATGGCAATAAACTCAAAGATGCCAGGCGCAGAGACTGCTTTAGATAGAGCCGTATATACGTAATACAGAGAATGCCGCTCTGCGTCGATGTCCTCAGCACAGAATGTGGGCAAAAAAAAAATTATACTGACCATTACTGTTGAAAACTCCATGGCGTAGCATACAGAAAAGATTTCTGATTCAGAAAAGATTAGTAGGCTATTCTGTCTTGCGCGTCGAGTCTATAAATCACTACCTTTCTGATCTTCAGTTTGATATTTCGTGTTGAAAAGCATATTTGAAAACCGTTGTATTTCCTCCATGGCCAGGTTTCTTTTTGTTTTTGTTTTTTTTTACAGGAGATGGAATTCTGAAGGGGAAGAACCTTCTACTGTCTATGGGAAGAACGCAGTGGGCGCGACCATAGATTTCTATGGGCGCGACCGCCGACCACCGTCACAACTTCGCGCATATTTGGGACTGGATTGGAACATCATCGCTGTGCGACACCAACTCCATACAGTCTATGGTTAAATCACAGCGATGTCATTTGGGTTGTTCTTTTTAAGCAGTAGTACGTTCTTCAGTAGTTACAGCTATTCATTTAGCTGTGGAAAACATATTAATGGCGTATTTGTGTTTTTCTAATTATTATTTTTGTAATTTATGAATTGACAATCATACATTTTAGACAAATGTATGTGCAAATGTAGGCCTAATAAAGTATAAAATGCTGTGACAAATGACTGACATTAATTCGAATTTCCTTTTTTGATTTTGTGACACTGACTTGTGAAGAGTTGGTTTTGTTATCAATATTGCACTACTGAGTTTTTTTGTTTATTTTTTGTAAATCAACATCATTGTTATTGCTAAATTGTATTTACATATAAGGCAGTGTATGCAAAGGTTATCCCCAACTTTGGAGTCTTTAAAATAACTTGAATTTGTATTTGATTCTTTAAGCAAAGTCAAAACCAAACTTGCTTCTAAACTTATAAATACTGAATTGAGGCAGGATGCAAGCAGTGATATAGCTTCCCATACAAACCCAGTGCAGTATAGGCATGTCGCTGAGATAGCTCAATCAGCAGGGACAGAGCTCCCTGTGTAAGTCTGCTCAGTACAAATGCCTTCCTTGGTTAGTTCAGTCACTCTTGACAGGGTTCCCCAGCCTAGCCCAGTCCAGTCCAGTACAAATGCCCCCCTGCGACAGCTCGATCACCAGGGACTCTGTGTGTGTGTGTGTGTGTGTGTGTGTGTGTGTGTGTGTGTGTGTGTGTGTGTGTGTGCGCATGCAGAGGCCCTCACCGTCTTTTGCAGTACAGACAGCCCAGTCGCAGCAGCATGGGGTGCATGGGGCCACTAAAATCTGCTGTGCTTCAGGCGATAATGTTCCTGCAGTTGCTTTTTCTCAACCGTAAAACACTCTGCACCTTTGCATCAGGAGTGAATTCAAAGTTGCAGGTCACATAGCAAAATGTGTTTATAAATAATTTTCTTTAGTTAAGTTCTCAGTTCCTGTTTAGAGAAATATTGACTTAGATACCGTGCTATTGGCTTTGGTTGGTGAAGCACACCTACAGAACTATGCATAGAGGCCATGTAAGGATATAACTTGAAATTCCTTTGTTTTCAATGTAATGTAAGTGTGTTTAGTTCATCAGTTTTCTTAATTGGCACAATCATAAACAATCATAATAACGGTTAAACCTCAGCTGAAATCATAAAACTTCTTCATGCCAACTGTTTTTTCACGTGCCATGACATTTTTTCTTGCATAAAACACTACATGTTAAAGGACCACTTTGGTATCATGCAGTCTGGAATCTGAGCCACTGTGTGTATGTGTTGTGTACTCACACGTTACTTCCTGTCAAAGGGTATTCGACTGAGAATGGAATTGTCCATTTTTGTACATCTTGACCATCGCAGGGGTCTCTCACTCACATTCAGCAGTGGTCATAGCCTGTTTGATTCCCTGGACGAGCAACCCGTTTGCTTGTGTTTCCTCCTCTTCCTTTCTGTTTTTCCTAAACTGAGCACCTAATGGCTTTGACCTAATGGCTTGACCTACTTAATGGCTTTGACCTTTTCTTGTGCATCTTCCATCAGTGTTAATTTGCTACTCCAGTATCTACTTAGTGAACTTATGGTATTAGTTGCACTAGTTAGATGCATGCCTATAGTTGCTGCAGCAATGGAGAAGGCCTTACCCCACGGCCCCCTTCCCCTTCCTGCACAGATTGTGTGACTTCAGCAGCACGCCAGCAGCAACGGAGGGTGCCCACTTGCCCTCGCTGCCACAAATGGGCATTAGAACACTGACCGTCGCACATATTATCAAAAACGTGCCCCAGCATGTTATTGGGGTGGCATGGGTGCCCGTAAAAAGCAAAAATATATATTAGCAGTCAGTGATGATGCACCATGTTCATGTGGCAGTGTTAAGGTATGGTAATGGGATGTCTAAAACCACTTTTCAGACAGAAAATCGAAAGATTGTTCAATGTTGCTGTGTGTACACATATGATGCTGCTGGTGATCACAACACTCCTTTCCTGTTCTTTTTGTACTGTCCTCAGCAGCTACAGCAGCAGCCATACAACATGGCGAAGATGATCATGGCCACAAACACCACAAATAAAACAGCAATGACCACAGCACCCCCTGGTGCCCATGGTTGGCTCTGCAGTCAGTGCCAGCCCCTCTCTGCCCAGTCCAGGGGGGAGGCGTCCTGTAATGGAGTCCTGAGTACGCTGCAAAGAGCAACACAGGACACCAAGAAAGTTTTAATGAACCAAAGTTTTAATTTCACATGTTGCCTTCAGTCCATTTCTGCTTGTGACAATCAAGTCCACACTGTGTTTTGTCTAGGCGTAACCAGGGAGATGAATTTCAATAGCTGTCATATCACTACATAAACAGAATTAGGCTTTGGAAGGCAGAAGTGATGACAAGTGACAAAGAAGTACTTAAGCCTCTCTTCAGGTTTGAGAAGATTAGATTTAGTCTACGTCTGTTGTTGGCATGTAATGCCTAAAGGTATACTGTGGATTACATTCAAATGTCAGTTAAAACCGCACGTGGCTGCACTCTTGTATGAATTCAGAGAGCGCCAAATGTTAAACCACAAGCTAAAGCTCCACCCACACCTGAACACAGGAACAAAAACTTTTCTGCTTGTTTATGAAAAGCCCCCTTAGCAGCAAGGGGTTTGTTTAGAAGAACACACTAAAGCCACTATATTCTCTGGGGCTTCGAGCCCAAAAGGCATTCATTGGAGAGAGTGGTCAGATGGAACATAGAGTACTGATTTTTTCCTCTGTGTGATTAACTAAGTAGGCAACCAAACAGGTAGTGTTGTTAAGCACATTGGTTGCAACAAACAAAAAGATTAACTGTAAATTTTGTCTACTTTTTTGTCCTTTTTTTTCCTTTTTTACATTGTTTAAGACTGATAAGTTAATGGAGAATTAATAACTCTATGGACTGTGTTTTACATCTGGGTGTGCCATATCTGGTCATGTTACCACTTCCTAGTTCATGTCATCTAGTGAGAAATGAATACAACAGATTAGTCTGTCAAATCTAAAACTGTAAAAGCTGGAGAGAAATAAAACAGTAAATCAAGTGTGTAGCTTAAACTGAGTCATGTTGAAATCTTCATATGACAGTCAAGTTAAGTCAGAGTGGTTTATTTCATCTTTTAGCCTGCCACTAAAAATTACCACACACTGGAGGTGCAGTGGCACAGTGGTTAGAGCACCCGACCATGAACGGGCATTATGGGCACCCAGGTTTGAATCCTTCCTACGGACGTTTCCCAACCCTGCCCAAGCTCTCTCTCTCACTTACTTCCTGTCACCATCTTCACTGTCCTGTCTAAGTAAGGCCAAAAAAATACTTTAAAAAATTACCACACACATAGATGTTCAGGAAGGAAGTTGACCTTGTGAAAGAAAACAAGTCTACTTCTGTAGTTTACAAACGTGAATTTCCCATCCATGAAGTGAAGGATACTGCATACACTCAAGCAAAATTGATTTCCTAACGTTTTATTTGGTATGTATTGTCATTCTGCCTATGTGCTGGGATCAGGAGAATGTCAGAGAACAGCATTCTCACCTTGATGCCACAGAGCGCCACTCCCTGTATTACGTGTACACGGCCCTGTCAAAGGCAGTCTCTGCGCCTGGCATCTTTGAGTTTACTGCCATGGGACTACTAGATGACAGAAAGATTGATTACTATAACAGCGCAGATGAAGTCAAAGTCCCACAGCAGGACTGGATGAAAGAAAAGGTTCCACAAGACTACTGGGAGAAAGGCACTCAGTCGCGCAAGAGTAAGGAGCAGTGGTTTAAAATCAAAGTAAAAACTCTGATGAAGCGCATGAGACAAAACACATCTGATCTTCATACTCTTGTGTGGAGAGTTGGCTGTGAGGCTAACAGAATGCCAGATGGCTATCTTAAGTTTGTTAAGGGCGTTTATGAATACGGCTATGATGGAATGGATTTCCTTTCTTTCGATGATGACTCGATGCAGTGGGTGGCGCCAGTCAGTGCTGCTGTACAGACGAAACGCAAGTGGGATGGGGTGCCCATCCTCAACCAGTACACCAAGGGCTACCTGGAGAAGGAGTGTGTGGAATGGCTGCATACATTCATGAAACACGGAGAACAACAACTAACTGTTCGTCCACCAAAGCTTCACCTTTTTGTTAAAACTGCAATTTTTCCAGATACATACCATGTCACCTGTATGGCCACAGGCTTCGCTCCAAAGGACATGAAGATCAGCATTCTGAAGGATGGATGGTCTGTGGAGGAAGGCCATATGACGGCTGTCTTGCCCAATGGGGATGGAACCCACCAGATCAGTCTGAGCATGGATGTGAAGAAGTCGGACATGGATCACTATGGATGTAAGGTGACACATAGGTCCCTGCAAAACCCCATTGTAGCCATGTGGCCTGAAGTTAGAACACTTTCATCTACATATTCCACAGTTACTCCAGGAAATGCAACTGAAGCTTCCCAGACCTCTTCCCCCTCAACTCAGCCTGTGTCAGACAGAAGGCCAAAGAGCAGATCCCCAAGGCCCACTGATTGGCTGCTTTTCACAGTACTGGTGGTGATGTTTCAAGTGGTGATTGCATGGTGAGGAGGCATTATTCCATTAATGTAGCCCATTAATGTGTAATACGGAGCCATCATACCCTTTCATTAATGTTCAATACAGAGCCGTCATACCCTTTCATTAATGTTCAATACAGAGCCGTCATACCCTGCCCGGCGACGAGAAACTACAGCAAGGTACTGCCTGTCAAAACTATTTTATTAATAAATGTTGTGTTCACTTACAAAGTTCTCAGTGCCTCGTTTTTAATGTCAGGACCTGTGTTGTACTACCGATGGAGTGTGGAGTTTCTTCAAGCTGTTTTAATGGTTTAAAAATAGCGTAGTCGTCATGCTTCGTCTGAGGGCACCTACCACTTCCATTGTTAGCCTTCTGGGACAAACGCTAAAAAATAGTTACTCTGAATGCAACAGGCTAAATCAATTTTGCTCCTCAGTACACATACCAACTCGGTATGATGTTTTAACATGACAATTTTCATTTTACACCGAAGTTCTCCTTTAAGGTGGAAAGAGGGTTGATAGTATAACAGGTTACTTATTTCAACACACTTTGTGCTGCACACAGGGGTGTTACTTAGAGAAGCAGGCTAGTAGGATCCATGAGAAACGTGGTTGAACGTTTCAAGTTGTATGGCCATACATAAACTGCCCATCTGTTAAGAGGGATGTAATTAATGTATTTTATTTGCCTTATACTTATTTTACTTTTGTCCTTTTAAGCATTTACACTTAATTTAACTTTGATGTTTTTTTCATATAGTTCTTTGCTTTTATTTTTGTTGAACTGTGTATGAAATGTGCAACACAAATAAACTTGCCTTGCCTCAACTCATTATTTTCATGATTAGATAATACTTACTAACTGCTTAATAAATTGTTAATAAATTATTAAATGAAGTTAAGGTTGTCAGGTAGGCTAGCAACCTTAGTATTGATCACATTAATGAACAGGTAATCAAAGATTAACATGCAGCATGAAAGCACAGGTTCAACAGATAGAGAGAAAAGAATAGGTCTATGTCAACACAATAATATATATATATATATATATATATATATATATATATATATATATATATATATATATATATATATATATATATATATATATATATATATATATATGTACAAGCAAAGCTAGGATATTTGCATATAATTTGATTTTGAAGGTAAACTAATATTTCTCCATGACTATGTGTTACAGTATCCATTCCTATGTAGCAGTGTTAACAGGCCAACAACCACAGAGACTTTAGATGGTTGCTCTCTTCTGACAATAGAAAGATCCTCTAGTGCCATCGTGTGTACACACATCATCTTGTTTGTGATCGCAACATTCCTGCTCCACTTATGCTGTCCTGTACTCTCTTCCTCTTGTACTGTCTTGTACTGCCAGAGCTACAGCAGCAGCCAAGCAACATGGCGAAGATGATCATGGCCACAAACATAGACATATAAACATAGACGCCGCATCGAGCTGGTGGCCCGTTGCCTGCATACGTCAGCGTGTCCGCCATATTGGATGTGGCAAATTTACCCCGTAAACCAGTGGAAGTAAATGGGCCGAACTTCATAAAGCGCCTTTCTACAAATGTATTTAACTCGATGCCTTTTATTCACCCATTAAGACACACACGTATATATTTGGGAAGCAAGCAGGCATCAAAACAACATAGCCTAAATAACTTTTAACGTTTATAACGGGATGGTTTTAAATAGTGTGCGAAATACTCGTCAATATTCCGTGTATCGGAGGTGGGGTCGAGCAATACCGATCTAAATTTGACTGGAAATAGTGAATGAAAAATAAAAAAATAACTGTTTTATTTATTGAGTCACCACACAGACCTAGGCCTAATCCCGTTGAATAAAGTGAGCTGAATTACCGCCAAACTGACTTCGGCCAAATTCTAACGTCATACCAAAACAAAATACACTGATTCCTTCACATTCAGAAAGGGAAAAAAAAACATGTTCATCATAGTGTGGCACTTAAGTATCTAATCATCACTGCTTATACCTATACACATTCTCTGTGGAGATGAGCTGGGAAACTGAAGACAGAAAGAATAGCTCCCTCTCTTATCCTGACGCTCTGACCTGTCCTGTCAAAATGCTCCGTTCTGAAGTGTTCACTGCAGATGACGTAGCAGAAAACCCCTCCCGTCGCACCGCTGTCTCCCACTGCCTTTTCATCTCTTTATTTTTGTGAAACCTATGTAGTATGTGCAAAGTTAATTAAGCAACTAACAACAATCAGCGTAGTTACGGATTTAGTTAAATAGGAAAGACTTATTCTTCGTTGTTTGGAGGCTGGTTTCACCGAGCAGCTATTATGCGCGAGACTTCATATTAGGCACAAAGTCAGTTACTTCTGTTTGTAAAATTACGTTATAATGGCCAAATACAATGAAAAGTATTTTTCCAGTCTCATCTGTAAAAGGTAATACCATGTGATCTCGTTTGGACGGTAAACCTGTTAGTACAGTTAAACGCAGCACATGAATGAGGCATCTTTATTCTAGGCTACTGTCTAGAGACGGTTGAAGAATCTCCACTTTGCCACATCCAATATGGCGGCGAGGATAACGTATGGTTCTGCGCGGAAGGCGGCGTCTATGTTTATATGTCTATGGCCACAAACACCACAAATAAAACAGCAATGACCACAGCACCCCCTAGTGCCCATGGTTGGCGATGCAGTCGGTGCCAGTCCCACTGGACTTTTTTATTATTAAAATAATATATTCTTACAAAAGGTATGTAAATAGGTATGCACAGGCATACATAAAATGGTAACAAGTGCTACAATTCTTGGACATCGGGCCAGAATTGTATGTGTGGGGACAATTCCAAAACAGATGGGATGTGTTTCCAATAGAGCATTACAAAAGGAGCAATCTGAGACCATTTCTTTTTATATATATCTTTTAAGAAACGATTTTGTAGGGTAGAATCAATTGTGAATTAGTTTACATGTAACTTCTCTCACTTTGTATGAAATATTCCAATGTAATGACCATACTTTCTCGTATGTTCTCTACAATGCCATTACAGAACAAGACAATGTAAGGGACAGACACAATATTATTTTGAAATAAGGCTCTGATTTTTGTGTTGTGATGTTTTCAGGATAAGCACAAACTACCAACTGTGTGAGACAGAGAGAGCAGATGAGGAAGGTGTGATGAAAAAGTTGCCTTTTAAGAGCACTGTAAGACCAGCAGGAATAGCATCAAAAACAACGGCATAGTCTATTCCTTGACAGTAATGGGTAAACCATGTTTTCTTAAAAACTCAGTAACATAGTCTACCATCAGCATCAAAAAGTAGACTAAGGATAATGTTATTATTAAACCAATTTACCAGAGTCTACACACATCGAAATTAGACATGAGCAAAAAATCTAGGGCACCAATGTTGGAAAAAATATAGTTGGGGATACAATTCCAAAGGGATGTTGGGTTGACTTTAAATTGTTTTGAAAGTGTTATTTAGTGTTATTAAGTCCAAGAAATGTAACCCCCACAATGGTTTTGTTTCGACAACCACACTGGACAGCGGAGGTGGAGAGGTGTGTGGTTTACTAGCGTCATCATGTCGCGCAAGCTGTAGGGTGAAAACAACATCACTGTGCGACGACGTCTGCTGTGCATCTACAGAAATGGCAAGCGGCAAGAAGACTGCTCTTATTTCATCTTTGGCGGATTATGTCGATTCTGAGCAGGATAGCGACTCAGAAGCAGACGAAACAGGTACAAATACAATTGTATTAGGAAACGGTAATAATAAAAGTACGTTTGTTTGGCCAGGAGGAACATTTGAACTCCAATTTAGTTGCCGACTAGCATAGCTAATTAGCATTACAGGAACATCCAAGATATCCTGATAGTTGTTTTGACACATCGCCTGTTTGCATTATTTTGGTAGTGTTATTTCACATGTTTATACGTATATATGACTTCATATTCAAGAATAGTTCAGTCAGTGTCAGACTACTGAGCAGATTGTTTCCACGTTAACCGATACAGGGTTGTACAGTTAGCTTGTTAAGCGCCCAAACTACAAATGACCAACATACCCAGCTTTTGTAGGGAAGAACTTCTCACTTTGTCGCGCAAATGTTAGCTATACAATTTTATGAATCACACATTTAATTTGTAATGTACAATGTGAAGTATATTTGTGTCAAAATTACTGTATCGATGAAGTAGCCAGTTCACATTTTGTCGAAACACACTGTAAATAAAGAGGATGTTGTCTTCCAGAAGAAGCTCACGCCGGGCTAGTCGCTGCCTATGGCGAGGATGACATCACTCGAAATGAAGACGGGGATGAAAGGGGGTCGGGAAACGAGGAAAGTGAAGACAGTTCAAGAAATTCGGTGAGCAATTTTGACTTGTCCAGTTCAGATACAGATAGCTCATCTTTACAGTGCGCAAGCATTGCCTGAGCCGTCAGCATACAAGACGTACGGCCATCCTCAAGATCTTTTTTCTTCCGTCGTTAAATTGAAAACCAGACGGTGTCAAATCCGTGGCTAGAGCAACAGTGTATGCAGTTACAGACCTCCCTAGAAACGGTAATCACTTAACAAAACCTCCTGTCATAGAGGCATCACCCCTTTTTTACCTCCGAAGAACATGCTGAGGAGTGTCACATCAAAAAGTAAAAGTATGCATAGATTACTGACGGGGCTGAGGATGACACTTTATCCCTGCCTAGGTGACATGTTGACAGACTCACAACAAATTTATCCAAGCTGATGAATCACCACTGAATGAAGTTTCTAGAAGTATTGCAGTAAGGTGTTTCAGTAGGTTATTAATAACATTATTACAATGTACAAGTGACGGATGGACTAACGACAGGGACAGTCCCCAACTGCACAACTTAGAGGAGAGTGGTGGTGGACCTGGGAATTGAACTCACAACTGTCTGGTATTTCGCTTTGTGATCACTACCACTACATTTGTAATAAGCACACTGCTATCAGTACAGCCTGCATAATATACAATGCGTTATGGGAATATCATCATCACTAGCTAGTAATCGGTCCATTGCCTATAGAACTCCCTGTGGTAGTCTCCTGGGTCCAGCACATCCACAGATTGACAGACAGATGTACAGAAATTCATCTTGATAGACTGAAGCAGTGCAGTTCACTTCAAGCATCTAAAATGTACCTTTGAAACGACTTGCATACACTTTAGCTTCTGCTGAACCGCAATAAACATGGTTATTTACTAAATGGGAAATCCCATCCTTATATGGAAAAGTATGGGCAGGAAGTAATGTATGTGGTAACATGGTGGGGAACCACAAACATGTCCTCTCCCTCTGCATATGTGTTCCTTTTTTGTACCCTGAGTGAGAACACTGGTTGAAGTACTGCTACCTTTTTCGCTACCTGCTTAAGTCATAGCAAAAGCACAATAATAATAACAAGGGTAGGCACACAAAAAGCAGGTAGCATTAAGGAACAATATTCAATATGTAGTGCTGACTAAGAACACTGACGAACAGAACACGTACGCTAGATCGGTGTGGCCATGTTCTGGCACTGATGACTAATAGATGGGCTATGGCCCAGGTAATTACACGGTCAATTACATGATGCAAGGACCCATATTTACAACTCCTTGGTGGTGAAACTGAAGAAATGCTCATTGCCTTCGCTGTAGTACCTCAACCACTGCAACAACCATCATAAATGGCACAGAGATTCAGAGAAGAAGTGAGGGTGCCATCTTGTGGATTTCTTGTGTGTGTGTGTGTGTGTGTTTTTTTTTTACCCCACTGTCCTCCAGTTTTTATAATCACCCCTCAAATATCTCCTTTTTGTAATCCTTTCATACTGTCAGCCTCAATACTGCCCCCTTTTGGACCAAGTGTGAAAAAATATAGTTCCCCTTTAGTAAACAAACATGTTCAAGTTGTAAGTCTTTATTATTGTCTTTGGGGGAGGTAATGTAACTTCTGCATTTTACCCATCTGGGCCAGTAGTATACGAACATTCACACAGTGGAGGAGTGAAGGCCTGGATATACTCGCCGCGCGCAGTGGTGCGCGCGCAAAAGTGACGTCAAAATGACGTCAGTGCACATCTGGCGCGCCGTTCTCAAGCGCATAGTTACCATGTCTACACCTCCGATTTTTTGTAACTTGCGCGCGGCAGCCCCATTGAAGACAATAGGCAATGGCTAGTCTGGTTTCAGCTAACTTTAGCCTAGTAACTACCAGCCTAAACATGTATTTTCCATTGCTACAAATCAGCTAATATTACTGGAAACTCACAAGAAATACAAACACTGACTAAAAACTTTTAGGATTTTGTTCAGTTTTATCCACAAACCAACTTAGGTGCAAACCTGCAGTTTGTTTATTAAGCTAACTTTTTGCCTTATCCCATCATCACTCATAAGGTCTTATAAAGCTGAAAACACGGTAAATATACACACTGACTCAAACCTTTTCGGATTTATCCAGTTTAATTCCCAAATCATGATGTAAACCTGCAATTCAGTCATGTTTCACTCCTCTGACACGCAAGGTTCCCAAATTCATAGACATACTATACATATATGTATAGTATGTCTATACCCGAACTACTGTGGCATTTGACACCTCTGACGAGGAGAAGATTGCCGTGTGTGTCGAATGAAGTATATATGGGCGTGCGGCGCGGTGACGTCACTTTTGCGCGCGCACTTCTGCATGCGGCGAGTATATCCCTAGCTTGAGCTGTCCCACACTCAGAGCACACATACCCCCCCCCCCCCCCCCCCCACCCCCCACCCCAACACACACACACAGTGTTTAGTAAACAGGCTGAGGTAGAGGAGAAAGGTGGATGTGCTTGCTTACTTTGGCAAGTAAGATATTTGAATGAGAAACTGTTATTGAAGAGAGCTGGTTGTTGTGAGGTTTTGTTTCAAACAACCGATAGCCTAGTTTGATATCACTAGGTTCCTTTTATTACTTTGCATTTATCTGTCTTTGAATTTCAGAAAAGACGCACTTGCATGCACTCTGTGAATGAAGGTTTTATCATTAATGATGTGTTTCTTGTCTCATTTACCTTTTAGCATAGTACTGTTACTATTTTTAAATATTAAAATATATTTTTTTAATTACCAAATTGAATGAATCAATAAAAGTATGCAATTACAAAAATAATCTGTTTTGTAAGTCAGTAGGGGTCAGCCATGTCGCCTAGTGTGTGTGTAGTGTCCGATTCTGGTTATGAGATGTCTGCTTTAGCTAGTGTGTGTTCTAATCTGTCATGTTGGACCTGGTTATCCGTGTGTGTTTGCTGTCGTTAGCCCAACAGCTGCCTGTGTGATGTGTGTAAGGCATCTGAGTTTGGTCATCTATCAGGTGCTGTCTGTTTGTCCATCAGTCTGTCCTAGTGCCTCAGCAGAGGGTTCTGGCCCGGAACTGGGGCTGATGTGGCCTGCATGCCCCAAATATCTGGGCCAGATCGAGGCTCACTGCTTCTGGGTTCTCAGCTGTCTGTGTGTGTGTGGCTGTCTGTCTGTTTGTGTGTGTGTGTGTGTGTGTGTGTGTGTGTGTGTGTGTGTGTGTGTGTGTGTGTGTGTGTCTGTGTGTGGCTGTCTGTCTGTGTGTGGCTGTCTGTCTGTGTGTCTGTGTGTGTGTGTGTGTGTGTCTGTGTGTGATGCTGTGATTGTCAGTGACTGGTCTTCCTGTTGTTTTGGAGGTTGTTCCCTTTAATGCGCTTTATGATCGCGCGCTTTGACCTTGATGAGGCCCTAATCGTCCCTGCATCTCACCCGGATGTGAGACGGATCAGGGCCACATCTGGGCCAGAGGTGCTTGTGGTTGCCTGGGACTCACTCCTCAGTAACCCCCTATGATGCTGAGTTACCCCCCCCCGCCCCACCCCAACACCCTATGATGCTGAGATAACCCCATGCACCCCCAAACCCATATAACACTGAATTAACACCCCCAATCCACGGTGATGCTTAATTAACCCCCCCCCCCCCTCCAAGCCCCCAAACCTCCATGGTGCTGAGTTAACACCCCTGCCTCCCCCAAACCCCCATGATACTGAGTTAACCCCTCCAAACCCCCATGATACTGAGTTAACCCCTCCAAACCCCCATGATACTGAGTTAACCCCTCCAAACCCCTATGATGCTGAGTTTACCCCTCCAAACCCCTATGATGCTGAGTTAACCTCCCCAAACACCCATGATGTTGAGTTAACCTCTCCAAACCCCTATGATGCTGAGTTAACCCCGCCAAACCCTCATGATACTGAGTTAACCCCCCCAAACCCCTATGATGCTGAGTTAATGGCCCAAAACCCCATGATACTGAGTTAACCCCTCCAAACCCCTATAATGCTGACTTAACCCCCCTGCATTCTTGTCTTTATAGGAAGAGGAGGAGTCGGACACAGGGGGCGATGCAGATGGCAGTAAGGTATTTGAAGCCCCCACCCCAATACAGTGGTATTTTTTTTCTGTTCTCTTTCAGGTTTTAATCTGCCTCCCAGAAGCAGTGTGTCTAAATCTTCCAACCAGAAAGCAGCGGTGTGTCTAAATCTTCCACCGTGAAAGAGGCAATATTGAAGTTGTATCTGGACTGTGTGTAGTGATTTAGGTCCTTTGCACTAGGTGGCACTGTTGGCTTTCTGCAGATGGATAAAACATTTCCACGTCTTCGTCCTAAATTTTCACAGCCACTGGGTGTCTGTTCCACACACACACACACACGCACACACACACACGCACACACACACACACACACACATATATACACAAACCTAAGATGAATTTCCATGTGGCCATGTTGGTGTGGCAGACGTGTGTGTGTGTGTGTGTGTGGCAGACGTGTGTGTGTGTGTGTGTGTGTGTGTGTGTGTGTGTGTGTGTGTGTGTGTGTGTGTGTGTGTGTGTGTGTTCTCCAGTAATCACAGGGCCTGGGCAGGGCCACACCCTGTCTGTGCTGATTAGAGCTGTTTGACTTGGAAGAGCTCACCCTGCCCAGGCAGCACTCACTGGGGCCATTTCTTTGCCGCAGACAGACGGGCCTGCAGACAGACACGCACGCAGGCAGGCAGACAGCATGAGCGAGGAAGACAGACAGGCAGACAGACAGTATGAGCGAGGCAGACAGGCGGAGGCAGCATGGGCGGGACAGACAGACAGACAGACAGGCAGAGGCAGCATCGGAGACATCGACAGATAGAGGCAGCGTGGGCAAGACTGACAGGCAGACAGACAGACAGACATGGGAGAGACAGATGGACAGACAGACAGGCAGACACGTAATCAGGAAGGCAGACAGACAGAAACGGCATGGGAAGGACAGGCCCTTATGAACCCAGGGATGCCTTTGTCCTCCTCCTCTTCCTCCTCCTCCTCTTCCTCTTAGCCATCCTCTCTCCTTCTAGCCAACCTTCTCCTCCTGTTCTCCTTTTCTAATCCTCTGCTTCACTCCACGTCTGTCACCCACTCTTCACATCGGACTCTCTGTCTCATTTTCTTTCTTACTCACTGCACTCTTTCCATTTGTCTGTGTCTTCCTCTCTCTCTCTTTTTCTCTCTCTCTCTCTCTCTCCTTTTTCCTTCCCGCTCTCCTTCACCACCTCTGCCCTGTCATTCCTCTGTGTCTGTTTTTATTCCTCCTCTAAACTCTCACTCACTCTTTCCTCTCCTCCTCCCTGTGTCTGTTATTTTCTCTCCTCCTCCGCTGGGCCCTGCCCATGGATGGCCTCTGTTCCCAGTAGAGAAGGTCAGAGAGAGAGAGAAAGAGAGTGATCTGAGAGAGAGAGCGAGCGATATGAGAGAGAACGGGGAAAATTGGAGATGGAAAGAGAGAGAGAAGAAGGGATATAATAGGTGAGGGTGAGATGAGAGAGGATGTGGAAAGTAAGGGAGTGAGAAAGAAGAGAGAAACAAATGCATCATACACCTGCATACACCTTTGTGTGAATCGATGCTGGTTTGAAAGCAAAGGTTGGTCTCTCCAAATATTGATTTGATTTAGGTTTCTCTTTTGTTCAGTCGCTGCATTTTGTTCATTGATGAACATAAATGATTAACACTTACATTCAGGGCTGATAGTATTCAGGCGCCATGCCTGACTTCAGGCTTGGCTGTGTTTGTCTGCGGAAAAACATAGGTGTACACTGAGAATATTTAATAGGAAAAGCTTGTCAGGGCTGGGTTTTTGTCATGTTTGAGTTTCACAGAGAGGTCTAATAAGAGGAACCCAGCCTTTGCTCTCAACCAAAGAAACATTAGGCTAGCATCATGCTAGCATTACACTTCAGTAATTAGGTGTTAGTTAGGTTTATCTCTCAAGCCAGACCTAGTGTAGCAAAAGTTCTGGCTCAGGATTTTTTTGTACTATCAGCCCTGTACATTTTTGAAGGCATTCGTAGTTCACATCATTTTTTTCACACCTGCCTAAAACTTTTGCACATTACTATGGATAGATAGGTGGGTGGGTGGGTGGATGGATGGGTGGATGGATGGGTGGATGGATGGATGGATGGATGGATGGATGGCAGAAGGAAATTGATGAAAGGTTTGATGAAGGGACAGCTAGATAGATGGAGGGCATGGCTTTTCCTCCTCCTCAGTAACTGTAGGAGTGAAGGCAGAGAGCTCTTTTTGGCAGCACAGGGAAGAAGGGAGGAGGAGGAGGGTGGAGAGATGAAGGGCTGATGGAGAGAGAGAGAGATAAATAGGGGAAGGACGGAGGAGAAATCGGGGTGTGGGGGTGCAGACATGGCCGACTGCCGACTCTGCTGCTCAGGAGTTGTGGCTCAGCTGCTTTTCAGAGGCTCGTTTTCATCACACACTGATTTACGGAGGTGCTTCACATGGGTGCAGAGGGTGTTATTGAAGTGTTCCACATGAGTGTAGTTCCACATGAGTGTAGTGCAGTGTGTTTTTGAGGCTCTACATGAGTGCAGAGGGTGTAGTGTGTGTAGTGTGTGTAGTGTGTGTAGTGTGTGTAGTGTGTGTAGTGTGTGTAGTGTGTGTGTTAGAGAGAGACTGTACATGAGTGTAGATGGTGCAATGTGTTTTAAGACCCTACATGAGCATAAATGGTGTAGTGGTGTCTTTCAGGTGCTTCACATGAGGGTAAAAAGTGTGTGTGTCACTTGACTAAAAAAAAATGACAAAGGAGACAACATGTCTGGCTGCTGGGATGTCGCAGGGCTTGTGTACATCAAGCATTTTAAAAAGGGCGGTAACGTTGTTGCATTGGATAGCAACTCAACACTCTTGCTTGTCACTTAGCAACAGTGTGGCTTTGATGCCTTGTTTGTTTATGTATTTATTTATTTAATTCGCTGTCCCTTTGTTTGTTTGGCAAGCGACATGTTTGACACGGACTATAAATTGCCCTACAGGAAGAGGCTGTGAAGAAAGGCATATGTTCCCAGTGACTAAAAACTCATTTCCACCAAACACTCTCCCTATACAACGCGTAGACAGCAAGTGCCCATTTTCTGTCCGTATTCATTTACAATGCACGTTTACAGATTAGACCATTTCCACCGCACGCGTGATCTGAGCATATTCTGTCACACATACACACACATTGTACACGGTTACATGCCGTACACGCTCAAGTCGGTGGAAATGAGAACTAAGGCAGGCAAGAACGTCAGGGAGGAACATCATGCCATTATGTGCTCTGAACTGTTCTGTTCCTGCTGTAGCATGTCAGAGCAGCTGGGTCACTGTTGGGTCAGTGAGAAAGGAAAATTTGGATTGTGTGTGTGCATGCATGTGTGTATCGCCTAAAAGTATTGAGTAAAAAGTATATGCCTATTTGGTAAACTGTAAAAAATTGTATTACTATTATTATTATAAGTGTTTTATTTTTAAATATATATATACACACACACATAAATATATATAAAATATGGGACCTTTAAAAGAGTCAACTGTAGTGTTGTGATTGTAAAACTGTGTGTGATGTGTTGTGTGTGTACGCCCACACACTGCAGCAAAGTTCTGCAGCAGCAGTAAGAGTAACACACACACACACACACACACCCATTCAGAGGCACCCAGGGGAGGCCTGTAAATCACCATGACGGCAATGGAGCTTCCTTAATGCGCGGATGTGCATTCATCTACGCTCAGCCTTTTGTGTAGGCATCCCCCACACAACACAACACAACACACACACTCTCACACACACACACACACTCTCTCACCCTATCTCTCACACACACACTCACACAAACTCTCTCTCTCTCTCTCTCTCTCTCTCTCTCTCACACACACACACACAGGGCGACCGCAGGGATTTCCCTGCCCAGTGTATCTCCACCTTCATCTTCCCCCTGTGTATCTGACCATCAGAGAATAGCATTAGCGCCGCCCACTAAGTCACAGCACCACACACACACACACTCTCTCTGTCTCTCTCTCTCTCTCTCTCTCTCTCACACACACTCTCTGTCTCCCTCTCACACACACACAGTCACACACACTCTCTCACACATACACACACTCACACAAAAACACACTGACACAAACACACTCTCTGTCTCCTCCTTCATCTTCCTACTGTTTGTCTGGCCGTCAGAGGAGAACGGCATGAGCGCCGCACACTGAGTCAGCACCACAGCCGCAAAAAACGACTAAAATCACAGCGCTACAGCTAAAAAGTACAGCTTAAAAAATGTTATAAATATATATAATAAATACCGCTGGTCAACCTGAAATGGGTTTTTATGCATGTATCATACATGTATGCATGTATCATGCATAGACATACACCGACGCAGACACACACACACACACACACCACACATATTCCATGCACAGTGCTGTTACACACACATTTTTGTCAGTTAGTTATGTGGAGTGGAGTTACGTTGGTAGCAGCGCTCTCTCACTCACTGACTCACACACACACACACACACACACACACACAGAATGATACATTAAACGTAAATTGTCTCACATAATGCTTTAATACTTTGGGCCACACTGTTACTGGAGTTATGGTAGTGACACTGCTCTCTCTCTCGCGCACACACACACACACACACACACAGAATGATACATTAAACGTAAATTAAGTAATTAATGCATGAATTAGATTTGTTTATTAAGTCACACCCATCTGAGTGTTGTGCCTGTGCTGGAGTGTTAGTGCCAATAGGCTGTTCTGTTGTGCCATCATCAAGTAGAGTATCTGCTCTTCTTTGATTGGCTGTGCTCTGCCCTGATGGCTCTGTTCTGATTGGCTCTTCTCTGTCCTGGTTTGACTCTGCTCTACTCTGATTGGTTCTGCTCGGTTCTCCGCTGCTGTGATTGGCTGTTGTTGACCCTCCTCCCTTGGTGCCTGTGTGCTGATGTCAGTGTGCTGAGACGGTCTCTGAGGACCTGGGAGAAACAGCTGGCATAAATTTGGCATTGCGTGGAAGGCAGGGTGGAAGCAGACGCCCTCTCATGATTAATATGGCATATAAATTAGACATCCTGGCATGGATTACAGACTGCAGAGGTTGTAAATCAGGGCTGTGTGGGTCGTGTAGCAGGCCAGTCATATGGTGGGGAGAGTGGAGCTGGAATGAGTTGGGTTGCACATCAGGAAAATGATGATTGCATAAAAACGAAGTAAAAATTAATATACTCATTCAGTATGTACAAAAAAATAGTTTGAAAAGCATTCCTCTCTCTCGCACACACATGCACACACACACATACAGAGATCACACACACCAAATCTGAAACAAAGAATGTGAGACACCCCCCCACACACATTTTTCACTTTCTGTTTTGAATTCTTACAGCAAAATTATTCTTATAGCATAAATAATCCTGTGTGTGTGTGTGTGTGTGTGTGTGTGTGTGTGTGTGTGTGTGTGTGTGTGTGTGTGTAAGGTTCTTGTTTGGCTCTTCCCAACTTTAAATCTGTCAGGTGGTGAACACTCAACAATACCCACTGATTGAGTGTTTCAGCAGCAGCCTGGGTGCGTTAAATCTAGGCAGTGTCACTGGAAACGCACACACACACACACACACACACACACACACAGGAGCAGCCTGGGTGTGTGAAATCTAGGTGTCACAGGGGACACTGAGGCTCACACACACACACACACACACAGGAGCAGCCTGGGTGTGTGAAATCTAGTTGTCACTGGGGACACTCAGGCACACACACATAGATACACACACACAGGGGAGCATCCCGGGTGTGTGAAATCTAGACAGTGTCACAAGGAATACACACACACTCTCTCTCTCTCTTACATGCACACACTCCGATGGAGCTGCCAAATGCAAAGATGTTGAAGCCGTGTTCACACCTGTTAGAAATGTACTCGCTCATTCTGTCTTCATGACACTTTCAGTTGCATACCTGCATGAATTCCGAAGCACAACAACACACATACATAGACAGTCAAACTGTCTGTTGCTGTTACACACACACACACACACGCACACTCCTACACACAGAAGCACAAAAATGCGTGCACACACACACACACACACACACACAAATTCTCACTGTCACACCCACACATGCTCACAAATCTACTCCCCCCCAACCCCTCTCTGTCACACACATACACACACAGACACACACTTTTACCTCACAGTCTCGCACAATACTTTAATACTTTGTTTTGGCTCCTCTCTCTCTCTCTCCCTCTCTGTCTCTCTCTCTCACACACACACACACACACACACACTTTTTCCTCACAGTCTCGCACAATACTTTAATACTTTGTTTTGGCTCCTTTCCTTTCTCCTGAGAACAATTCCTTGGATGTGCCCTGGCTGTTGCTAGGTAACCTAAGGGGCCGTGTGTGTGTGTGTGTGTGTGTGTGTGTGTGTGTAATGCCAGTGAATAGAGGCACTGTTTTGTTGTGCGGAACCTGTGTTGAGCCCAGTGTTGGCGGAGTCAGGCGGCCCTTTGGGGGGGTGGGGGTGTGCCCAGAGTCGGCTTGCCCTTATCTTCACACAGGCACTCTCCTCCAACAGGAAGCAGCCCGGCACCGATTCATTTGGAACATGAAGACTCTTTGACACACGAAACCTAATGTGTTAATCACCCAAAACCATTTCGTCTGGAACCTGGGTGCTACTTCACACACGACACCTAATGTGTTAATCACCCAAAACCGTTTTGTTTGGAACATGAGCAGTAATTCACACAGGACACCTATTGTGTTAATCACCCAACACTCATCCACACTCTACACATGGCAGCTGCACCATAATTGTTATACACTTTCCTCAGCAGGACTGTACACACAATGCCAAGCTGTGTGTGTGTGTGTGTGTGTGTGTGTGTGTGTGTGTGTGTGTGTGTGTGTGTGTGTGTGAGAGAGTGTGTGAGTGAGTGAGTGAGTGAGTGAGTGAGTGAGTGAGTGAGTGAGTGAGTGTGTGTGTGTGTGTGTGAGTGAAACTGTGCTAAGCCTGTTTTTGTGGGTGTGTGACTTAAGCTTGGTATATGTGTTGTATGCTTATGCTGAAGGTTTTTGTAAATCCATACAGTGAGTATTTCAGTCCCGCAAGAGTGATATGGTGGGGAGAATGGAGCTGGAATGAGTTGGGTTGCACATGGCAGCTGTGGTCTAGTGGCTAGGGAGTTGGTCTTGCAATCGGAAGGTTGCTGGTTCGAATCCCGCCTTACCCATGGTTGAGATGCCCTTGAGCAAGGCATCTAACCCCACACTGCTCCAGGGACTGTAACTGAAACCCTGTAAATAAATCTGTAAGTCGCTCTGGATAAGAGCATCAGCTAAGTGTAATGTAATGTAATGAGGAAAATGATGATTGCGTAAAAATGAAGTAAGAATTAATATACTCATTCATTTTGTACAAAAAGTAGTTTAAAAAACATTCCTCTTGCTCTCGCACACACATGCACGCACGCACGCATCCATTAGATTTATAACAGACACCAAATCTGAAACAAAATGTAAGACACAAGGCGCTTTCACACTGCACGACACGGGGTGGCGACACGGTACGACACGCTAATTTAACCCGGGACGGCAGTGTGAACGCACGGCGTGTTTTTGAACCCTCTTCTGAAAAGGCGGGTTGAGGAGGCGTAGCCCAGTGGCTCTGTAACATTACGCCACGCATATTGCTGGGCGTGTACAGTGACGTGAATGACCTGTGCATCGTAGTAAATACACCTGTCTGCAAAGTTTTCATTCAGTTTTTTAAAACAACCATGGCGAGACACACAGAGTTGTTGCTGGCTCTTTGCACAACCATTCAAGGCGATTAACATGGTACTGTACTGCACCTGGATGCTTACATGGGATTGCAAATATATGCAAAGAATAGATTTGATGCCGATTTACTGTAGCTATTTGTACACGGCACCATCAGGTGAACTATAGCGCTATCATTAAATAATTTACTCTATCCACACATTCGCCCACGTCGAAAAAGCCCACAACACTTAGGATGAAGATTTGTGGGGATATTTGCAGTCACATATTTCGGGATATTCACAATATATAGAGATATATGGAGATATATTAATGGATGCGCTCTGGACATATGTTTCCTTAACAAAACAGTAGCGCTATCATCAAACATCAACATTACTCTACAGTTTTCAAACAATTTACTCTCCTGGTTAAAAGGCACACAACACAATGATTTGTCTCTCAAAATATGCTGTTTATTTAACATAAAATGTTCGGCATAGCATTTACCCTACCGTTTTCATTGTCATGTCATTGTTTTGTGTTTCTAAAAAAAGTTTCCCGCGAACACAGGGTTTAAAATGACGCTACGACTACCGGGGTAACGAAGTGAACTCACAATTTTTTAATTCAAAATCATACCCTTCCAAACAACACCGAATTGGGGGATATTATTCCTTACACATTTAGGCTACATGATAAAGCTGTTGGCCAACAAACATGTACAGCATCTAAATTAAAAACAAATTACGAACTCACGTTGGGTGAGTTATATATGATTTAGGCCAAATAAACAGCATATTTCGAAAGACAGTTTGCAGTTTGCCCCTGAACTCCTTGTTGGTGTTTTTGTAGTTCTGCTCAGCTGTTTCCCCTGTTTTAAAAGTCCCGACGGTGGGTGGTAGCAGTTGTGAAACGTCACCATACCACACCCTGCGCCCCGTCTCGCCTTGGCTCGTGTTCACACGTGCCCCGGGTCGCAAAAAGTGTAGGGTCCGAGGTGGGTCGAATTGGCGTGTCGTTTGGACACGCCACCCCGTGTCGGCAGTGTGAATGCAACAGACGACCCACTAATTTTGGCTGAAATTACCGGTAATTTTGCCAGTGTGAAAGCGCCTAAAGGGTGAGGTGTGTTTCCTGAGTGTAGTGCAGAAGCTGTGTGTGTGTGTGTGTGTGTGTGTGTGTGTGAGCGCGAGCGCAGACACAGGGTGAGGTGTGTGTCCTGCGTGCAGTGCAGGAGCTGTGTGTGTGTGTAGACACAGGGTAAGGTGTGTGTCCTGGGTGCAATTCTATTCTATATTCTATTGAGATTTTTCTTTTTACAAGTGTAACCTTAGGCATTTTGTTGCTTTAGTAATTAATTAAAGCACAAGTCTATGAAACTACACACACTTTTTTCTGCTGAATTCAGTGACTGCAGTGACTTCATCATCATGCTAATCAAGGCTAATGTTAAATAGAGGGCTATAGCAGAACATATTTTCATCATCATGCTAATCAAGGCCAGTGCTAAACAGTAGGTAGAGGGCTGTAGCAGTATATATTTTCATCATATACTAATGATGAATGCTAATGCTAAATAGAGGGCTATAGCAGTATACATCCATCAGGTTAAACTAGGCTAACACTAAACAGCAGGTATATTGGCTATATGTAGCAGTATACATCCATCAGGTAACACTGATGAGAACTGATAGGGGCATATAGCAGTATATGGTCATCATGAAGCTAAACAAAGCTAGCACTAAACAGCAGGGAGTGCAGCATATGCCCATCAGGCTAAAGGAGGCTAGAGCTAAAGAGAACAGGTAGAGGGCTACAGCTGGACCAACGAATGCTGCTTCCACAGTCCTCTCATTTACCTGCAGAAGTGTCACCTCCAGGATGTACGGACAATGTGACTGTATGTCAAAATGACAATGTCACTGTGTCATGATGTGTTGAGGAAAACATATACAGGCTAACACCAAACAACAGTTACAACAACAGCTCATCAGACTAATCAAGGCTAGCACTAAACAGCAGGTATAGGTAGGCCTGTGCAAAAAATCCATACGATTTAAAAATCGAGTTGGTAGGTCAAATTGATTCATTTTCCCTGAAACTCGAGTTAAAAAAAATTTTTTTAAGCCCGTTCCCATACAGTCTATATTCCAAGCGCACAGCGCATGCCTTTCATTTTTACAAGACCTAAGGCTATCCCTACTGCATTTCCTGCAGTGTGTTTTCTCTCGAATTAACAGTAAATAATAATCAGCCTAATGACACAACTGATTAGTGTAGTGATGGGAATTCTAATCTAACAACAATCTTTCTCCTTGCTTAAACACACATATGCTCGTTTTTCTCATTCAATGCAGTGACTTTATTTTAGTGGCCAGAATATGTAGCCTAAACTATACACATCAGTTTAGAAAATGTTGATGTTTTGACCATGTGTGTAAGATTTGATCATACCTCCACATATAACATGTTTTTGGTAATTTTTCTAGTTAGCAGAGTTCTTTTGTTTAGAATGTGGTGTTTTATAGTGTTTTACTTTACTCTGGGGAAAAGCATCGGCGAAATATTATAACTAAGTGTAAAAGTCTTTTTACCCTAAGATGCTGTAGTCATTCCTGGTGAGTGAATTAATAATGCAAAGTCACTGTCATTTCCTTGCCCACAAGACACAGTTGTTGCCACACACAAAAACATCATCATCATCATTCATTATTTAACAAAGAGCATGCTAATAGGGGTTTCCCAATCACTAGTCCTGGGCACCCCAAATATCAAAAACAGATGGCGGCACCCCAAATATCACACACACAGATCAGGGTACCCAAATGTTACACACAGATGGGGAACCCTAAATATCACACAGATCGGGGAATCCTAAACATCAGACACAGAGATGGGGGCACCCCAAATATCAGACAGACAGATTGTGAAGGTTGTAAGGTCCCTCTGAACCTGCCAGTAGTCATATGGCCAGATCATCTGACTGAGCAAAACTCTGTTTTTTTCCCTTTCTTTTTTTTGTTCTCTCTCCCTCTCTCATTCACTTTGATCTCTATCCTTCTTCCTCTCTCTCTCCTTGCTCTCTCTCACTTTTTCTTTTTACAGGAAATGTCGGAGCTAGAGAAGAGAGACCCCAATGAACTTGTAGGTGGGTAACTGTTCTCTCTATCTTTCTCTCTCAGACAGACAGACACACACACACACACACAGCAGTAGTAGGTGGGTAACTGTCTTTTACAGACACACACACACCTCTTAGGTGCGCCATCGATCCCCTGAGGACTCCTAGCCGCCATCAGGGATCCCTGTGTGGACTTTTATCAGTGTGAGGGGTTCTGATTACGTTCCACAGAGGTGCATTTGTTGATTTGGCCGTTTCTCAGGTATATTGGCCTGGGTTGGCTTTGCTTGCCTTGATCCATACACACACACACACACACACACACACACACACACACACACACACACACACACACGTGCGCATAGACCAACACCAACTCAGCATGAGTCAGTCATTAATCAGGCCTTTACACAATAGTCCTGCAGTGTTTTTACACCGACACCATAAAAGACAGGAAGTCACCTTGGCTAAATCAGATTCCCTCCCGGCGTATCAGCCCTGAACACACCCAGTGGATGGGTGTGTTTGTGTGCACGCACGCACGCACGCGTGCATGTGTGTGGGTATTGACACTTTTCGTTTCATAAGAATGCTTTGTCATCGATTGTTCGATAGCTCGAATCAAGGTGTGCTTGTGGCTATCTGTGTTGATGCATTGGCCATCAAAATGCAAGGTGTGTGTGTGTGTGTGTGTGTGTGTGTGTGTGTTTGTGTCTCTCTGATCCCACAGCTCTCCACAGGATATGAGTGGTGCAGAACAGGGTGTGTCTTCTGTTCTTCTTTCTTTGAAATTGATCTGTGTGTGTGTGTGTGTAGCTGACATGGCCACAGAAGCTTCACTCTGACTCTTCTACCCTGATAATGTCCAACTGTAGGACAGCAGCCCAACCTTACATAGTATGTGTGTTTGTGTGTGTGGGAGAGTGTGTGTATCAGAGAGTGCATCTCCTGTGGAACGGACCTCACACGGTGTGTGAGAGTGTGTGTGCGTGTGTGTCCTGTGGAACGGACCTCACATTGTGTGTTTGTGTGTGGAGTATCCTCCCACAGGACAGTAGCACAACCTCATGTGGGTGTGCTTGTGTGTGTGTATGTGTGTCTGTGAGTGTGCGTGTGTGTGTGTGTGTGTGTTGCATCCTGCTGTAGAACGGCAGCACCACCTCCCCCCTCCTCAGCAGCGCCAGTTTGTTTATTTTTATTTCTGCGTTTTTATTTTGCGCGGAAGACGGGAGTGCCAAACGGCCCTTGCCGGATCAGAGGGGCGCTCTGGCAAAGATCTGGAATGTTCCACTTTGGCTTCTTTCCCCCTTTGCTGCCTCCCGTCAACATCAAGGCCTCCTCTGCCGCTGCTCTGCTCTGTGCTCTGCTGTGCTGTAATGCAGGCCCATTAAAATGTCAGAGGCTTCTGTGGAAAATGCCTCACGCGAGCTGCTTAAAGATGCCCTTTGTGCACAGCACACAAAGGCAGCGCTGATTTGGGATTTTTTCTCCCCTCCTTCCTTCTTGTACATCCCTCTCTTTTTTTGTCTTTCTCTCTCTCTCTCCCTCCCTCCCTCTCTCTCTTGTTCTCTCTGTGTGTCTGTATCTGTCTCTCCCTCTCTCCCTCTCCCTCCACCAGTCCCTTCCTCTTCCTCTGGCTGGCTTTTCATCCCTCTCTTCTTCTTTGTTCTCTTCTTCTCTCTGTTTTCTTCTCTATCTCCATCCATTCCTCTTGCTGACTCGTCATCCCTCTCTTCTACTTCTTCTCTTCTTCTTTCCTTCTCTATCTCCACCCATCCTTTCCTCTGGCAGGCTGACCCTGGCAGCGCGCTGGGGCGTCAACAACAGTGCCCATACTCATCACGCTGTCTGCCAGCGCCTCTCCTCTGCCCTCTTGTTTTGCAGCCTGACTGCTCCTCTGCTCTCCTCTCCTCTCCTCTCCTCTCCTCTCCTCTCCTCTCCTCTCCTCTCCTCTCCTCTCCTCTCCTCTCCTCTCCTCTCCTCTCCTCTCCTCTCCTCTCCTCTCCTCTCCTCTCCTCTCCTCTCCTCTCCTCTCCTCCCCTCCCCTCCCTCTCCTCTCCTCTGCCCTCTTGTTTTGCTGCTTGACAGTCAGTCAGTCTGTGCAGACATGAGGGCACTGCCCTGTCACATGCCAGCAATCTGGGTCACTAGAGGTGAAACACAGTTCTGCGTAGCAGCTACGGCGCAGCCTACAGAGCCAGCGCAGATGCCATTTTGACCCTTCGCCTTAACTTCCTGTGCGCCTAAAAATCTGTGTAGCCCCACCCTGACGTGTGGAGGAGACTGTGCTCTTCATCCTGCTCTTCCTCCTAATCCTCTTTATCCTCCTCCTCTTCCTCCTCCTCTTCATCCTCCTGCTCCTGCTCCTGCTCCAGCTGCCCCACCCTGAGAAGCTGCTGTTGTGTGGCCCGCAGAGCGTGGAGCTGTGTGTGTGGCCTGCGGGTGTGTTGAGAGGGTGAGGGTGTGTGGGGAGGGTGAGGGTGTGTTGAGAGAGTGAGGGTGGAGCTGGAGAGACTCTGCTGTGGTAACACCCTATGCTCCCCAAACATTTCGCCTCCAGTGTCTGCTGTGCTTGCCCCCCCATTCCCCCAGAATACTCCCATTCCACCAGTGTCTGCTGTGGATGTCCCCATATTCCCCACAAAACACTCCCATTCCCCCTCCAGTGTCAGCTCTGGTAGCCCCCCATAAACCCCCCCCAAACCAAAAAAATACTCGCATCCCACCCCCCTATTTTCCCCCAGAACACTGCTATTCCACCTCCAGTGTCTGCTGAGGATGTGCCCATATTCCACCCAAAAAAATATGCACATCCCACCCCCCATTTTAATAATAATAATAATAATAATAAAACTTTACTTGTATAGCACAGTTCATACATGCAATATGCAACTCAAAGTGCTTTACAGTTTGGCAGGGTTGTTGCAAGACAACATTTCTTGCGGTTCAGTGATGTCAGAGCAGATAAATACAGAAGCAGACTGACTCTTGCATGAACACAGGTAGGCAGTCCTTGTAGTCCTTGTAGGCCCTAGTCAGCAATCTTTGTAGTCCAGTGGCGTTAGAGCTATGCAACGCTCTGTTAATGTGGGCTCTTATGTGAACATAGGTCGGCAGTCTTTGCGGGCCAGGGGCACTACACGAGGAAAGTTCATTTAGGCGCAGTCGGTTGTTAGTGTCCCCAGGGAGCAACAGGGGTGAGGAAAAACTCCCTGTTTGTTTGATTTGCGTGAATTCAGGAAGAAACCTCAGGAATCAGTGAGTAAAACTCCCTGTTTTTCTAGGAAGAAACCTCAGGCAGAACCACGTCTCCCAGGGTAGCCCATCTGCCGGGGCTGGTAACGGGAAGTCGGTGACTGAGTAGTTAGGTGTAGGCTTGGTTGAATAGGTAGGTCTTTAGTTGCCGCTTGAAGATGTCGATGGATTCTGCTTCTCTGATGTGCCGTGGTAGGGCATTCCATCTCTTTGGGGTGTAGTATGAAAAGGCCGATTCCCCGATCCTTTTGGGTGGTGCGGCTGGAATCCTCAGGAGACCGGCATTAGCGGATCTAAGGGCTCGTGCAGGGGTATAAGAGGATAATGCGTCAGCAATATAGCATGGGGCAAGGCCATTTACAGCTTTAAATACCAGTAGTAGTACTTTGAAGTCAATTCTATAGGATACAGGTAGCCAGTGTAGTTCAGCCAGTACAGGAGTAATATGTTCCATCTTTCTTGTTTTTGTTAGTAATCTTGCAGCCGAGATTTTCCCCCAAAACACTCCCATTCCACCACCTATTTCTCCCCAAAACACTCCATTCCACCTCCAGTGTCTGCTGAGGTTGTGCCCATATTCCCCATGATGTATAGCTCAGTGCACAAATGTGTCTCATCAAAACAGCCCACAGCTGTATTGGGTGCAGACTGCAGACTCCACAGTGTGATCCAGATACACAAGTTTGTGATGCAGAGGCAATCTAGCACATGGTTGCAATGAGGCTGTCAGAAATGTAGCATAAATTACCCGTCCTGTAATTAAATTAATTGTGTTCCTGAAGTTGCACTGAGAAACATCGTTAGCGCAGTTATTGTGAGAAATATTTTGCAGATAACGTTTAGGCATTTCAAGACGGTTTTTTTTTTTCTTTTTTCATGAGAATTTCTGAAGTGCTAGAATTTTCCATGTTGTGTTAAATCTGGTATCTCCTGTGATAAATGCCCATCAACTGGTGGTATTGAATAGCAGATGTTAGTCTTGTGCTATTCCAGCTCGTCAGTTAGCCAAGGGGTTTGTTACCGTCGTCTCATGTTTATGACGCAGGACTTCCCCCGCCCAGGAGGGGTCATTGTAGGACACCCAGCGCCTGTGTCATCCTACCACAGTCAAGTATGGAATACTGCACCCTCGGGATGTAAGGATACATTTTGTGGAATCCTGTGACCTCGGAGCGTAAGGAGACATTCCTTGTGTGAACCAGATTCCAGGTCACCCTCAACCACACTAGTGCAGCGTATCTTTAGGCCATTTTATAGCCAGGAACTTGCTTATATAGTATAACACACAGCACTGGAGAATAAAGTCATTGGAGAAATCATAAAACTTCCAAGATGGGGAATGTCTACAAATATGCCGCCTGTCCTGCTGCCAAGACCCAGTTATCTGTGCAAACAGCGTTCCAAACATGCTGCAGTATCGTGCTTTGACGGGCGTGCACAGTTCAGAATAACCCGTTAGAAAAAGGGCTTCTAAAGCTCTGTTTTGATACAAAACGGCAAACATTTCAAGCCATTACAGTCACGTTTTCATTGTGATTTCAGCCATGTATTTTTTACGTCCCTCTGTCATCGGAGAGTGCTTATACTTGTGTCTCGCCATTCATTTAGGTAGGGCCTGGTCTTACTAACACGAAATAGATACCTAAAGGCGTTGCCAAGATGGCTGCTGAGTGCAGGGACTTGTCTAAAAGGATTTTGTTATAGTCCAGGCAACAACTGTAGCAGTGCTGGAGACTTTCGTAGTTCTGTGCCGGCACCAAAAAGCATTATCTGGCCTAACACATACGTGTTTTCACACGCATATAGTGCGGGTCCAATGCAGCACTCTTTGATTTGCTACCTAAACAAAGTATGTGACAAACAACGTCTGCGGCATTTCAGGCTTTTTGGCATGTACAAGAAGTCCAGCGACATCATAGCAAACACATGATGAAGCATGTTAGGCATTTCCCAGAGGGTCTGTGTTCCTTGTTCTGGCGTGACGGGCTCGGATCAGGTGTTGCTGCTCTGTTGTGCCTCTCGCTTCATTGGGGCCAGTTTGTCTTTGGTCTTACCCTGAGGTCATGCATAACCTGACTGTTGTCTCTGTCTGAGACTTCCCCCTGCACTGCACATCCTATGGGGTGCATCAGGAACAGCTCAGATCAGCTGTGTGTGTGTGTGTGCGTGTGTGAGAGAGAGAGCATGCTGTCTCGGTGGCCACTGGTATGCATTAATGCATTTATTTGCCTTTGTGTGTGTGCGTGTGTGTTTGTGTGCTTCACTCCTGATGCTGATGCAGTTAAGGCGTGTCCACACAGGTCCTGATGTTCCCTTCAGGAATGCTTCATCTTCTTGCACTCTCCTGTCCTGGGTGTGTGTGTGTGTGTGTGTGTGTGTGTGTGTGTGTGTGTGTGTGTATGGGCATCTGGGTAGCAAAGTTTGTGTGTGTGTGTGTTTGGGGTGTGGTGCTGGCTGCTGGCTGAAGTGAGTGATATGATGAAAGACACTCCCTGACACACCCTCGCATCGCACTCTTCTGCCCAGTACCCATGATGCACTGCTGCTGGCAGAGGGGAGGGGAGGGGAGGAGGGGGAGGGGGTGTCTGATGGAAAGGGAGGAGAGGGGGAGGTCTGATGTGTGGGTGGTGGTGGGGGCAGGGTCTGATGGGAGAGTTGGAGGGGGTAGGGGGGTCTGATGTGTGGGTGGGTGGGGGGAGGGAAGGATGGGGAGGTCTGGTGGGAGAGGGGGGAGAGGGGGTAGGTGTGGTGGACGGTGGGGGTACCTGTGGCCTGTCTCAGCTGAAGTGCCTACGGGGCCGGCAGGTCTGTGTGTGTATGTACTTTTCCTCAGCCTGTCACTGTCTGTCTCACCCCTGTGTTACACTTTTGTGCGCACACACACACACACACACACACACACACACACACACACACACACACATACACACACACTGCTTTTCTCTCTTTCTTTTTCTTTGTCTATCTCTTTTTTCTTCCCATTCTTTTCTCTCTGTCTTGTCTCATATGTCTGTCTCCCCCCCCCCTCCCTCTTTCCCCCTCTCTTTCTCTCTCCCTCGCCCTTCCTCTCCCTCTCTTTCTCTCTCTCTCTCTTTCTCTCTCTCTCTCTTTCTCTCTCTCTCTCTTTCTCTCTCTCTCTCTCTCTCTGTTTCTCTCTCTCTCTCTCTCTCTCTCTCTCTCTCTCTCTCTCTCTCTCTCTCTCCTCCCTCTGTAATTCCCCACACTCACACACTCATATATGCCTAAGCACGTAGCTCAGCAGATTCCAGAAGCAGGAGTTGTGTGCAGGAAGGCTTTGGGCTTCAGTTGTTTTCGATCTCAAACGTCTGAGTGTGTGTTGTAAATAACACACACACACACACACACACACACACACACACACACACACACACACACACACACACACACACACACACACTGTTATTTTTATGGATTCCATGTCCTGTTGCTGTGCTCTGGCGATCATCCACTGGATTTGGCTTCAAGATGTTTCCTCACTGTTGCATTTACAAGTCTTTTTTTTTTTCTGAATTTAAACACACTCCATCACAATGCTCTGGCACTCCCACCAGGGTGTGGAATTCCATATGTTAGCGATCCGCTAAGCTAGCCTGTAAATAACACACAGTCCTGGCCCAGGAGCAGAACTCCACGGAGTTCTTCCAAAGCCATTTCAGGAACTAAATGAGCTGTTTGGGGTGATTCCATGCCCCTTAAATTGTGTGTGTGTGTGTTTCTGCGTGCATTTATGTGTGTGTGTATTGTATATCAGCGTTAAGAGGCTGACGGATGTGGCTGTGTTCTCCTTAACCACTGACATCCATCAGCATATCGCCATGGTTACATCAGTCAAAACACCTCACAAACAGGGCAAACAGCACTCTCCCCTAACGGCAGTGCTCGGAACACTTTTTGCTGTTTTTAAACGTCAGGCTTTTTCTGTAACACAGCCTAACTGTGTAAAGGCTTATGAAGTATTATTTAAAGTTAATTACACGTCTCACAAGCGTTTTTTTCCCTGCAGCTTGGTACGGAGTAGCTGTAATTTGGGGTTTAAAGTTAGTATGCATTGCACTGCATGCATGGTTTCATATCAGTAAGCGGTGAAAGCGATGTTGTCCTCGTCATGTCTGGTATTTTTTACTCTGACAGTCTTTCACACCTACAGGTAGCAAGCATTTCTGTTTCCATTGTTCTGTCTATACTTTGTGTGTGTGTGTGTGTGGACTGTATAGACTCAACAGAGCATCATCGATGTGTCAGTGGTGTGTGTGTGTGGGTTTGATGTAAATAATGTGATGTGCTGGTGTGAAATGTAAACAATGTAATGACGGTGTGTGAAATGTGAATAATGTGGTGATCTGGCGTGTTCACAGCCATGTTCTCGGAGAAGGTGAGGAACATGTCACCCGATGACATCAAAATTCCCCCTGAGCCACCGGGACGCTGCTCCAGTCAGCTACAGGTGTGTGTCTGCTCACACACACGTGGCCACACACACACACACGCAGTCACGCACGCACACACACAGTCACGTACAAACACATACACACACACACCACTGCTCCAGTCAGCTACAGGTACGTGTGTCTGCTCACACACACAGTCGCGCACAAACACACATACACACACACACCACTGCTCCAGTCAGCTACAGGTACGTGTCTGCTCTCTCTCTGTCTCTCTCTCTCTCCCTCTCTCTCACACACACACACACACACACACACACACACACACACACACACACACACACATACCACTGCTTCAGTCATCTACATTCATTCATTCACTTACACAACATGTCACTCACTGTGTGTTTGTGTATGTAAGTGTGTGTGGGTGTGTGTGTGTGTTTTGGCACATATAACCGTGGTTGGCAGTGGCAGTAAACCATGACTATGTGGAGATGGTGTGTGTTTTGGAGGTGGGATGGTGTGTGTGTGTGTGTGTGTGTGTGTGTGTGTGTGTGTGTGTGTGTGTGTGTGTGTGTGTGTGTTTCAGCACGTATGACCATGGTTAGCAGTGGCAGTGAACCATCCCGCCCTGCAGTCCCAGTGGGGCACTGAACATTCCAGCCGGTGTGCGTGCGTGCACTCACTCTGCAGTCCAGCTCTGCAGAGGAGGCATTGGTTCCGTGTCAGGAATATTCTAGAAAGCCCACACACTAGTAACATCCTCTGCAGACAGCAGCACACTAGTAGTATCCTCTGCAGACAGCAGCACACTAGTAACATCTATCCTCTGCAGACAGCAGCACACTAGGCTTGTCCCAAACCAAAATCGGCATCAGATCGGCCGCCAATATTGGCAAAAAAATGCGTGTCGGTATCGGCGCGGCGGCACGGAAAAAAATCCGATCCGTAAAAAAAAAAAAAAGTCAGCGCTCAGATAATCCATTCCAGTTTTTTGCTGTGGTTTCGCTAAAATCCGGTCCAGCACACCAGCATTAGCGTCTCCCAGTTTGTAGATAGAGATGAAGCAAAACGTGTGGAGGAGATTGGGGAGTAGAGGGCATTTTTGTTTTTAAATAGTTAACGATATTATTTGCACTGGTTTTTAAAGCCTTGGTTTACACCTGCTCAAGAGCAGAGTACTGATGCTGAGTTAATAGACTATTTTACACAGAGGTTATTTGTGTGTTTTGCTTTTTTTGAGTTAATAGACTATTTTACACTCAGGTTATTTGTGTGTTTTTCTTTTTTTTTTTCCATACAGTTTACAGTCTGATTTGCACTTTTACTGACCACTGATGCCATCCCTGTTTGTTATTTTTAATGTTGTCTATTTTCTGTTTATCCCTGAATAAACAGGTCAGTTTCTTGTTACCAACCATTGTGTATTCAAACTCACTTAAGTCAGCTGGCTAGTTGTTATCAAGAGTACTAAAACCCTTTTCAATATGAGTCTAATAACTAAGTAAGAAGGCTAAATAACTTTAATACATGCTCGGTTGGATAGGCCGGTATCGGTATCGGCCACCAGTATCGGTATCGGCTTGGAAGTGCAAATACAATATCGGTATCGGATCGGAAGTGCAAAAAGCTGGATCGGGACATCCCTACAGCACACTAGTAGTATCCTCTGCAGACAGCAGCACACTAGTAACATCTATCCTCTGCAGACAGCAGCACACTAGTAACATCTATCCTCTGCAGACAGCAGCACACTAGTAACATCTATCCTCTGCGGACAGCAGCACACTAGTAACACCCATCCTCTGCGGACAGCAGCACACTAGTAACACCCATCCTCTGCAGACAGCAGCACACTAGTAACACCCATCCTCTGCGGACAGCAGCACACTAGTAGTATCCTCTGCAGACAGCAGCACACTAGTAACATCTATCCTCTGCAGACAGCAGCACACTAGTAACATCTATCCTCTGCAGACAGCAGCACACTAGTAACATCTATCCTCTGCAGACAGCAGCACACTAGTAACATCTATCCTCTGTGTGAGCAATGCAGACAGCACCTACCACTCACTCTTACTCTAGGTAGAGATGGTGAGTTTACTAATGCACTACTCTAGGTAGAGATGGTGAGTTTACTAATGCACTACTCTAGGTAGAGATGGTGAGTTTACTAATGCACTACTCTAGGTAGAGATGGTGAGTTTACTAATGCACTACTCTAGGTAGAGATGGTGAGTTTACTGATGCACTAACTAAAGATGGTGAGTTTACTGATGCACTACTCTAACTAAAGATGGTGAGTTTACTGATGCACTACTCTAACTAAAGATGGTGAGTTTACTGATGCACTACTCTAACTAAAGATAGTGAGTTTACTAATGACTTGCTCTACCTACAGATAGTGAGACTATATTCAGTGAGTCAAATCTGAGCTCCACTTCATTTCATTACTGTGCTACAGTGTTCCCCAGCTCAGAGAGTGTGTCTCTGTGTGTCTGTGCGTGTGATTGGCACAGAGTGTTAGCTCTGTTTGTGTGATTGGCACAGAGAGTGTTAGCTCTGTGTGTCTGTGATTGACAGAGGGAGTGGCTGTTCTCTCGTTAAGCTGGCGGCGTATCGCCAGGGAGACAGCTGTTGCTGCACGATGGCTGGGCGGGGACAGAAGGGCGTCGGCCGCACACACAGCTCCCCCCCAAGGCCTTGTTCTCATTCGCCGGGCGTCATCGCCATGACGAATATCCTGCCCCTCCAGCCATGTAAACCGTCTCAGCGATCATCTGGACCAGTTTGGTCCTGCAGGAGTTACATGTGTCACTCTCAGGACACTTATGCTTAACTTATGTCATTAATTTGATGGTTAACTTCCTTGCTGAATACTTGTATAACGATTTGTGATCGTTCAGTTACGCAAGTATTTCTATTGCACATACTTAATTACATTTCATGAGTAGTACTACTATGAAATATGGTATTTTAAATACACACCTATGCACATGAATCATTGAGGCTGAGGTGAAAGTCAGTTTAGGTGGTGTGTGTACCCTGATGCGTAGGCTTGCATTCAAGTTAGACTGTAACTGTGGCTTTTTTGGGTTAAAGGAGAACTTCGGTGTAAAATGAAAATTGGCATGTTAAAACATCATACCGAGTTGGTATGTGTACGGAGGAGCAAAATTGATTTAGCCTGTTGCATTCAGAGTTTAACTATTTTTTATCGTTTGTCCCAGAAGGCTAACAATGGAAGTGGTAGGTGCCCTTAGACGAAGCATGACGGCTACGCTATTTTTAAACCATTAAAACAGCTCGAAGAAACTCCACACTCCATCGGTAGTACAACAAAGACCCTGACATTAAAAACGAGGCACTGAGAACTTTGTAAGTGTACACAACATTTATTAATAAAACAGTTTTGACAAGCAGTACCTTGCTGTAGTTTCTCGTCGCCGCCATGATAAAAGTCTGCACAGGTCGATTGACGAACACGAACCAGCAGGAAGAATAGGAGGAGAGGTAGTACAATCAACTTGTTTGGACTTTTATCATGGCGGCAACGAGGAACAACTGCAAACGACTGCATGTAAGAACAGCTTTTTAAATAAACGTTGTGTACATTTACAATATTCTCAGTGGTTTGTTTTGAATGCCAGAGCCTTTGATGTACTACCAATGGAATGTGGAGTTTCTTCGAGCTGTTTTAATGGTTTAAAAATAGCGTAGTCGTCATGCTTCGTCTAAGGGCACCTACCACTTCCATTGTTAGCCTTCTGGGGCAAACTATAAAAAATAGTTAAACTCTGAATGCAACAGGCTAAATCAATTTTGCTCCTCAGTACACATACCACACACAACTCGGTATAATGTTTTAACATGCCAATTTTCATTTTACACCGAAGTTCTCCTTTAAGTAAAAACCAGGACCCATTAACACCTTGGTGGTTTTGTTTTCACAATTGTTTGAGCCTTTTCTAAGAGCTCTTATTGGTATGGCACTCAGAGAGGAAATGAATAAAGTTTCACAGCCGTTTGGTTGTATAATTACACGTTTTTAATACATGTGTATTTATACCTGTGTAATGACAGAGTTGAATCTAATCTGGATCTAATCTGAATCTAATCTAATTCAACATGGACAAATGTAATAATTCTATGCTTGGACAGGAATACATCCAGTTTCATTGTACTAAATATTGTATTGATGAATGATATTAAAATGGATAGGGGGAAAGTGGGGTGGTTAGAGTGTGTTGAAATGTGCTGTGTGTTGAAATGCTATGCTTGGACAGGAATACATGCAGTTTCATGGTGCTAAATATTGTATTTATGAATGAGATTATAATAGATAAGGAGAGAGAAGGGTAGTGGTGTGTGTTGAAATGTGGTCTGAATAAATCTGACTGGGGTTGCCTTGTCTTGTACTGTCTGGAGGAGACCAGTTAGCGAGCTTGAGTTTGTGCTCATACACACACCCTTCTCCATGGCCACGGACAGTCAGAGCTTGCCCCTTTAACACACACACACTCTCTCACACACACACACACACAGATACACACTCACACACAAACACACACACACACACCTTTCTCCATGGCCACGGACAGCCAGTGCTTGCCCCTGTAACCAGACACACACACTCTCTCACACATACACACACAGATACACACTCACACACACTTCTCCATGGCCACGGACAGTCAGAGCTTGCCCCTGTAACACACACACACTCTCTCACACACACACACAGATACACACTCACACACAAACACACACACACCCTTCTCCATGGCCACGGACAGTAGCCGCATTCCCATTCCGGGGCCGGGCCGGCCCGGGCCTTTAGGGGCCACCCTCGGTGCTTGTAGACCCAGGGCACTAGTCTCATGACCTGAGAGCTGTTGTGTTCACACTCCCTGGCTACTAGACCCTCTGGGTTACGCCCTCGTTTGCGAAAACATCACTGATACAGCCCATTTTCAAGCAGGATAGGCGGGCAATTCAGTAGCATCAGTAGAAGAAAGTAGAAGACGATTATAACTACTGCCGATATCTCTGACTGAAAATACTTCTTTGGAGGATAATAGACGCCATGGAACCTCTGCTGGCGCAGATCGTCCTCCTTGTTGTTCATGTTCAAATATATTTCTATATAGCCTATTACTATCGGCTATAAAGCAAAAATACACCGTCCTAATATGCGTCTCACATTCGGATATTTCCACACAATGCTGCCAACAAAACGTAGCCAAATGACACAATTTACTGCTACTTTAAGGTATAACAATGACCGAAACAGTTCATTTTAATCAACAACTTGCAATTTTTATCAGCCAAATATGAGCTAGGTCATCTATAGCCTATTGCATTACTTTTGTTTACCGATGGCAACGGTTGCTAAAGGAAGAAAAGTCTTGTTTTAAACCAACGGTACCACCACCGTCAGCCCAAACGGTCGGAAATGGAAAATATATATCAATTTAATAGAAAAACAAGTGATACACACGTTTAGAACAGTTAGTGAAGTCACCGCGGAGAACGTTACCATGCACAGGGCATGTAAAGGAGAGACACTGGCAAGTTGGGATTTTAGGTCAGCAGCCACACACTTCAGCACTGCAAAACTGCATTAAAAAGTAGCCTAAAATGACACAAGGCAATGTTATAGGCCTAGTCATTTGTTTCTTCCATGTTTTAATGGAACAAGACCGACGGCCACGGAGCGTCAAATGCTTAGGGAATGCGTCTCACATTCGGATATTTCCACACAGTGCTGCCAACAAAACGTAGCCAAATTACACAATTTACTGCTACTTTAAGGTATAACAATGACCGAAACAGTTAATTTTAATACTAATTAGATCAACAACTTGCAATTTTTATCAGCCAAATATGAGCTAGGTCATCTATAGGCTATTGCAGACTATTACTTTTGTTTACTGATGGCAACGGTTGCTAAAGGAAGAAAAGTCTTGTTTTAAACCAAGGGGTACCACTACCGTCAGCCCAAACGGTCGGAAATGGCAAATATATATCAATTTAATAGAAAAAAAAGTGATTTTGACCTATTGGCTTGACACACACGTTTAGAACAGTTAACTGCGAAGTCACCGCAGAGAACCATGCACAAGGCATAAAGGAGAGACACTGGCAAGTTGGGATCTTATGTCGGCAGCTGCACACTTCAGCACTGCAAAACTGCATTAAAAAAGTAGCCTAAAATTACACAAGGCAATGTTATAGGCCTAGTCATTTGTTTCCTCCAATTAATTTGACAAGGAGTCATTTAATCCACCGCATCACGGTGGGCAATTGAAATGTTACCAGCCAAGCATTCACCACCAGCCACGAGACATACAGAGAATGTAGGATTAAGCTCGCTTGAGTAAAAGCAATTCAGATTTATTTTATGTGGGGAAGGGGAATTGGTTTGTTATACCATGTCTTTATATCCGTAGATTTTTATGCTTCTCGTGAATTTGCCAGGGTGTTGTTCGCTGAATGTCCAACTTCCTCGTTTCTGCAAACCTCGTCGTTTTTTTTATTCATGTCGTCTTCTGCCCAGACCATGGAGAGAGCACGGATATATTCAGCTGACCAGAACTAGTGATCCATCTTTTTCATATTCTTCAGTAACAACGGTAATACAGGTGCAGATAATAGCCTACTCATGCCATCTTCGCTTTATTTTGCTTCCAAATGTTGACGCCGCCCCGACCTTGATACCGCCTCTAGACCCCCTTTAGCCCCTGTAGGACCATCGTTTTAGTTGGGCCAGAAATCGCGGGCTACTAGCACCCAGGACAGCCCCTGTAGGCCCGTGTTAGCACCTCCCCCTGAAGGTGTGAAACCACTTAGCACCGGTACACCCGTGTCGGCTCGGGTTTGGCCCGGTAATGGGAACCCCGCTAGTCAGAGCATGCCCCCGTAACACACACACACACTCTCACACACACAGATACACACAAACACACACACCCTTCTCCATGGCCACGGACAGCCAGAGCTTGCCCCTGTAACACACACACACTCTCTCACACATACACACACAGATACACACTCACACACACTTCTCCATGGTCACAGACAGTCAGGGCCTGCCCCCCTCAACACACACTCACACACACACACACACACACACACACACACACACCGTTCTCCATGGCCACGGACAGTCAGAGCTTGCCCCTGTAACACACACACACTCTCTCACACATACACACACAGATACACACTCACACACAAACACACACACACCCTTCTCCATGGCCACAGACAGTCAGAGCTTGCCCCTGTAACACACACACACTCTCTCACACATACACACACAGATACACACTCACACACACTTCTCCATGGTCACAGACAGTCAGGGCCTGCCCCCCTCAACACACACTCACACACAGACACACTCACACACACTTCTCCATGGCCACGGACAGTCAGAGCTTGCCCCTGTAACACACACACACTCTCTCACACATACACACACAGATACACACTCACACACAAACACACGCACACACACTTCTCCATGGTCACAGGCAGTCAGGGCCTGCACCCTTCAACACACACTCACACACAGATACACACACACTCTTCTCCATGGTCACGGCCGGTCAGGGCCTGCCCCCTTCAACACACACACACACACACACACTCTTCTCCATGGTCACAGGCAGTCAGGGCCTGCCCCCTTCAACACACACTCACACACAGATACACACACACACACTCTTCTCCATGGTCACGGCCGGTCAGGGCCTGCCCCCTTCAACACACACACACACACACACACACACACACACACACACACACACACACACTCCTCCATGGTCACAGGCAGTCAGGGCCTGCCCCCTTCAACACACACTCACACACAGATACACACACACACACTCTTCTCCATGGTCACGGCCGGTCAGGGCCTGCCCCCCTCAACACACACACACACACTCTTCTCCATGGTCACAGGCAGTCAGGGCCCACACCCCACCCCACCCCACCCCTCTGCTCTTTTCTGGCGCCTAGTCGTCAGATTTGACTCTGTGGTATCAGAACCACATTCACACAAAGGGCCCATTCACAGCAGGCTGGATGAGGAGTACAGGAGCCCCATAAGGGCACAACACACCATCCATCACTCACATAAACATACACACACACACACAGTCACTCACACAAATGCATAGACACACACGCACATACATTTACACACACACGCACACTAATGCTCATGCACACCCTCACACTCTATCTCTCTCTCTCTCTCTCTCACCCAGACAAGGTGCAGAAGGTTAAAAGCTGACCTCAACTCTGTGATGTTTACCACCTTGCCGATTCAGCTGATATCCAGCTTTTGTTGTACTGCTAGAGATATTGAGGCTCATTACACCATGGACTTGTATGTGTAACCATAGCTCCTGCCACAGAGGAACAACTGTGCTCAGTTATCAGTGCCGGAAGGCCTCATCCTCATATGGGTTATGACGTTCAATGGTTTGTTACATTATGTAAACAATTAGGTGTCATGCACACACGTGTGCATTATGTCTGTGGAGATTCTCATGCATGCAGGTCATGATGGTCAAAGGAGCTAAGTTGTAAGCAACTGCACTTGTTTCTGGAGCTTGAGCTTTAAGCTCCAAAAAGAAGCCCAGTTTGCTTGCACTTGTGTATTGTGTGTCGTGTAGAGGATTGTTGACGCTGAATTAGCAGGGTGGTAATAGCCTTACCTGTGTCTTCCCTAACCAGGAGAAGATCAAGAAGTTGTATCTACGCAAACTGTGCGAAGACTTCGACACCAACAGCCACATTCAGAAGAGGAAAGACTTCCGGAACCCAAGGTGGGGATCCGGAATGAAGTCTAGAATTCTACACTTGAACAGCCAATCACATGGCTAGAATTCAGACCCCATGACTCTTGTCTAATGCCTAATGTTTTTGGTCTTTGTTTACAGTATTTATGAGAAACTTATCCAGTTCTGTGGCATAGATGAACTTGGAACTAACTACCCAAAGGTAAGAAGTTGACTGGACTTGGTCCAGAACAGATACAGCACTTGGCACCCTGTGTATGTGAAGTCTTTATTGTTGTCATTGGTGGAGATTTCTGCTCTACAAAGGCAAAGTGCAATAACTACGCGAGCATAGAAACTGAGAAAATGCCTTTAACATTGTCATAATGCCCAGTCAAACATGTTGTACTTAAAGTGGTGATGCATTTATCTACTTACCTATTTACCTACTTATCTATTTACCTACTAGCAAGAAGCAAGAGATTCAGTCCCAAAACAAAAAAGGTGCCATGAAATCAACTTCCAGTCTACACTTGACAAAATATGTAGTAACCTCCAGTATACCTCTAACCAGTAACTTCCAGTATACCTCTAACCAGTAACTTCCAGTATACCTCTAACTGGTATGCCACAGATGCCACACCTGCAAGGTGTTAACCAGATGGTCATTAGTCATGGAGGTAGCATGCCCTGAGAATTTCTGTTGTAGTGATCACAAAAGCTGTCAGTGACCTGGTTGGTTTTTCTTCATGACAGGACATGTTTGATCCCCACGGCTGGTCTGAGGACTCTTATTATGAAGCGCTTTGTAAGTACAGAACACGCATCTAAAGCTGCTTTGGACTTCCGTATGCGTCTTGGTTGCATGTTCAGCATGTGGGAATTCAGTAGATGGACATTTTAAAGCAGATCCGTATGTTCTGAGTGCACAATGTATGTATTTGTGCGCTGTATGTGTTTTGTATGCGTAAGTGATGCTGAGTGTTTTCTCTCTCTCCGCTCCCAGCAAAGGCCCAGAAGATTGAGATGGACAAACTGGAGAAGGCCAAGAAAGAGCGGACCAAGGTTAGAACCCGGGCCTAGTGCTACACAGTCGGATCAGAACACGGCATGAATGCCTCCAGTCAGAACTGAATGGGTCTAATGGGGTCAGAACCGATCTAATGGGGTAGGAACTGGTCTAATGGGTCTCTCCCTCTCTGCTGTGCCTCCAGTCAGAACCAGTCTAATGGGGTTAGAACCGGTCTAATGGGGTCTGAAGTGGTCAAATAGAATCAGAACCAGTCTAATGGGGTCAGAACCGGTCTAATGGGTCTCTCCCTCTCTGACATGCCTCCAGTCAGAACCAGTCTAATGGGGTCAGAACCAGTCTAATGGGTTCTGATGCAGTCTCTCCCTCTCTGCTGTGCTTTGCTTGTAGATTGAGTTTGTGACGGGCACCAAGAAAGGAAACGCTACCAACTCAGCAGCCACTACAACTAGCGCAACAACCACAACAGCTACAGGTACTCACTCACTCACTCACTCACTCACTCACTTTACACTACACTACACTACACTACACTACACTACAACTAGCACAACAACCACAACAGCTACAGGTACTCACTCACTCACTCACTCACTCACTCACTCACTCACTCACTCACTCACTCACTCACTCTACACTACAACTAGCACAACAACCACAACAGGTACACTCTCTCACTCACTCACTCACTCACTCACTCACGTCACTCACTCACTCACTCACTCTACACAACAACCACAACAGCTACAGGTACACACACTCACTCACTCACTTTACACTACACTACACTACACTACACTACAACTAGCACAACAACCACAACAGCTACAGGTACTCACTCACTCACTCACTCACTCACTCACTTTACACTACACTACACTACACTACACTACAACTAGCACAACAACCACAACAGCTACAGGTACTCACTCACTCACTCACTTTACACTACACTACACTACACTACACTACACTACACTACACTACAAGTAGCACAACAACCACAACAGCTGCAGGTACTCACTCACTCACTCACTCACTCACTCACTTTACACTACACTACACTACACTACACTACACTACACTACAACTAGCACAACAACCACAACAGCTACAGGTACTCACTCACTCACTCACTTTACACTACACTACACTACACTACACTACACTACAACTAGCACAACAACCACAACAGGTACACTCACTCACTCACTCTCTCACTCACTCTCTCACTCACTCACTCACTCACTCACTCACTCACTCACTCACTCACTCTACACAACAACCACAACAGCTACAGGTACACACACTCACTCACACTCACTCACTCACTCACTCTACACTACAACTAGCACAACAACCACAACAGCTACAGGTACACACACTCACTCACACACACACTCACTCACTCACTCACTCTACACTACAACTAGCACAACAGCTACAGGTACACACACACACACTCTCTCTCTACACTACAACTCGCACAACTACCACAACAGGTACACAGAAACACACACACACAAACACACTCACTCTACACTACGACTAGCACAACTGCCACAACATCTACAGGTACACACACACTCTACACTACAACTATCTCTCTCTCTCTCTCTCTCTCTCTCTCTCTCTCTCTCTCTCTCTCTCTCTCTCTCTCTCTCTCTCTCTCTCTCTCTCTCTCTCTCTCTCTCTCTCTCTCTCTCTCTCTCTCTCTCTCTCTCTCTCTCTCTCTCTCTCTCTCTCTCTCTCTCTCTCTCTCTCTCTCTCTCTCTCCCTCTCTCTCTCCCTCTCTCCCCACTACAACTACTACAACAGGTACACACACACCAGGGGTGGAAATTACCCTTAGAAAATGTGAACCTTTTTTAGCCACTGACAAATAAATGATAAACATTACCAGCCACTCAGTAGAGAATCTATTATTTTTCGGGAATCATTATTTTCATTACTTTCATTCTTTACCAGCATGTGGCTGGTGCCAATTTCCGACCCGGACACACACACACACACAGACACAGACACAGACACACACACAGTGTAGGTGTGTGTGCGGAGTCGTCTTGTTCTTGACGATGTCTTGACTTGTTTGTCCAATCTGAGTGAGTCATACTCTTCCTGCCCCTCCCTCTTCCTTCATCCCTTTCTCCATCTCTTTCTAAATCTCCCTCCCTTCATCCCTGTCTCCCTCTTTTTTTTCCTAAATCACTCTCCCTTCATCCCTCTCTCTGTTTCGGAACAACTCTGCCTCTCTTTTCTAAATCACTCTCCCTTCATCCCTCTCTCCCTCGTTCTAAATCACTCTCCCTTCAACCCTCTCTACCTCTCTGTTTCTAAATCACTCTCCCTTCATCCCTCTTTACCTCTCTGTTTCTAAATCCCTCTCCCTTCATCCCTCTTTACCTCTTCCTTTTCTAAATCACTCTCCCTTCCTCTCTTCCTGTCTGTTTCTAAATCCCCCTCTCCCTTCAAACATTCAATTGTCGTTTCCTCCTTGCGCCGTCTTTCCTCTTCTCCACTCCTGTCTCCCTCCCCTTCTCCACTCATCCTCTTCTTCTTTCTCCCCCATCCACATCTCTCTCCCTCTTTCTCTCCCTCTCTCACATATCCCAACATGTGTGTCTCTCAACCTCTGCTTTCCCATATCTGATTATTATTCTTATTGTTGTTGTTTTTGTTGTTATTTCTTTCCCCATCTTTCTTCCCCGCTTGTTTTTGCATATTTATGTTCCACCCACCCTCTCTCACACACTTGTTCCCCCACGTGTTTCTTCCACGAGGCCCAGGAGTCTTTACCATGCCCAAGGGACAGTTTGTATTGTAGGCAGCAGAACAGGCATGCCAGCAAGGCACATTTAACGTATCAATAAAATATAAACAAGAAGCATTTAACCAAAGCTAGAACACAACACTTTCATAAAATATATATTTATAGACAAAGCCAGAGTAACTGAAATAGTGAGTTGCATAAGAAGCCATTGGATGGCATATGGCAGGACAGTAAGAGGAACAAAGGAGGTCTTGTGGGTGTTTGTTCTGCAGCTGCTAAAAAGAAATCTGTGTCCTGATGGTAGTAAAATGGCCTCTGGAATGTCTCGCACACATTCCGTGCTCCTCTCGTTCATCTTAGCTCTCTCACACACAGTCTATCTTTCTCTCGTTCATTTCTCACAAACACATCCCTGTGTGTGCTGTCATGCGCCTGTCTCTCTCTCTCTCACACACACACACACACACACACACTTCTCCATTCCATCCTTCTTCTGTTCATCTGTGTCACATTCATCCCTGTCCCCTCGTCCTCCTGTCTCACACATCCCAATCCTCCTCTCATTCATCTGTTACACACACACATCTCCGTCCTCCCCTCATCTGTCACACACACACACACACACATCTCCATCCTCCCCTCATCTGTCACACACACACACACACACATCTCCATCCTCCCCTCATCTGTCACATACACACACACCCATGCTCCTCTCATTCATCTGTCACACACATCTTCATTAGTGTTCTTCAGACGAGACAAAATATGTTCGTCGGCAACCATTTTTTTTCCATGACTAAGAAGAGACTTAGGCATGGAAGTGTTCTAGAACACAGACTAAGACGAAATTATCATGCATTTACATTGACAAAAAAAGACGAAATGAGATGAGGAGATATTTTTCACAACACTAAATTATTTTCACTAAAATTAAACACAGATGAGCAGACTTTTAGACGCCCACACCACCTGTCTCATCTCATGTCCCTGTGGTCCTCCTGTCTGACCTTATGTCCCTGTGGTCCACCTGTCTGACCTAATGTCCCTGTGGTCCACCTGTCTCACCCTCATGTCCCTGTGGTCCTCCTGTCTCACCTCATGTCCCTGTGGTCCACCTGTCTCACCCTCATGTCCCTGTGGTCCTCCTGTCTGACCTCATGTCCCTGTGGTCCACCTGTCTGACCTCATGTCCCTGTGGTCCACCTGTCTCACCCTCATGTCCCTGTGGTCCACCTGTCTCACCCTTATGTCCCTGTGGTCCACCTGTCTCACCTCATGTCCCTGTGGTCCTCTCCGCAGCGGAGGCTCATAAGCGGAAGAGTAAGTGGGACTCTGCGGTCCCCGTGACGCTCGCTCAGCCCGCCCTCCTGACCACTACGGCCACGCTGCCTGCCGTGGTCTCCGTGACGACCACCGCCAGCGGCACCAAGACCACCGTCATCTCGGCTGTCGGGACCATCCTCAAGAAGGCCAAGCAGTGACCGCCACACCATGCCAGGACGACAATGAGGGAGGGATGGCCGTGTGTGTGTGTGTGTGTGTGTGTGTGTGTGTGCGTTCATCGTTCTTTATTGTGGTGTGTGTGAGAGTATGTATGTGTGTGTGAATGCAAGAGTGTGTGTGTGTGTGTGCGCGCATCTGTCTTTATTTTAGTGTGAGTGAGCGCGTGTGTGTGTGTGTGTGTGTGTGCGTGCGTGTGTGCGTGCGTGCGTGCTTGTATATATGTTGGATGGGTTCTAAAAGTTCTTGGATGTTTTGTAACTGTGATCATGTCACAGACTGCCACCCAGCCCTCCAAAATGAGATTGAGATGAGATGAGAGCCCTTCTCCTTTTGGCTTTGCTGTTGTTTTTTTTCCTTTTCTTTCTTTGTCGTCATAATATGTGTAAAGGTGAAATGTCAAGGTCAGAGTCGGTCTTAAGTGTGACAGGATTGGTCAGACTGCTGTAAAGTCAGGGTTAGCATGATTAGCATTAGCAGGCCACACGGGAGAATCACAGAAAACAACCAAACCTGCTGTTATGTCTGTCCCAATACTGATTTCACCTGTTACGTTATGTCTGTCCCATATTCTCATTTCAGCTGGTTCTGTCATAGTTGTCCCATATCCTCATTTCTCCTGTTAGACCTTCAGACCTTAGCCTTTGTGTCAGTCCGCTAATGTAAAGTTGCAGGTTGTTTTGGCTGTCGTCTGTGAAGATGATGGCGGTTGGGAGGTGGGGGATGGGTGTTAGTCTCCTTTGGGTTTCTTTGGCCATGACGCCTCGACCACAGCTATGGAAAGCTCTCCCAACGCTTGCGGAATCCAGTGGCCTAAGGGACAAACACGTTTTTTTTTTTTTGGTTTTTTTTTTTTTCTTGTCAGATGTTAGTCAATTTTAATGGTCTCTTCACAAAAAAATAGTTGTGGAATTATTTTTTACAAATGTACAAAGCAACCCACAGATGCTAGTGAGGCATATTAAAGACGCTCATGTTTTCTTTAAAAAAAAACCTTGTGTGTGTTTGTGTGTTTGATTCATTGACCTCTGTCCTCAGTCTCTTCTTCAGTGTTCTCTTGTAAGCCACAGGAACTTGGAGCCCATCTTTACCATCGCAGATGTGTTTTTATTGACATGTACTCATGTGGTGTAACATTCGCACCCCACCCCAAGCACTCCGCTCAG
>CM050216.1:8338438-8363438 GCA_027475355.1 Coilia nasus | reverse complement strand
TGGCTGAGATAAGGAAGTGAAAAGAGATACATCAGAACCATCAGACAACTTAGTGTGTTTCTTTTGCACAGATAAGATAGTGATGTTCACTGACGTTGAAAAGAGACATGTGTTTCTTTGCACAGATAAGGTGCATTGCCATTGTCAGGCTGGTGTGAGCCAAAGTCAGCTGCCTTGCATGGTTTAAAGTTTATTTAAAATTTAAATGACACAAACATCCATAATCTGTAATTGTGGAAAGTGATGTGGCTGTTCTGCAGACATCCCAGCTTTAATGTCTACAAACAATTAGACAGGGCCCTGGAAAACACAATGCTACTGCCTGATCTACTTAACTTCAAGTTTCCCATGTGATGTTTATAAGCCTAAATATCAAACAATGTTCTGGTGTTTCATTTTCATATGACCAAATTTGAAGCAGAGCCCTGATACGTTCCCAGTCTTATTTAAGCAGTGAGCTGATTCTGCTGTTTCTGTTGTCCCCATTATAAAGTACACCCCTGACTTGGTGTACTCTGATGCCTCTTTTACCTGCTGGCATCGACCTCACCTTTCATCTTTCACCTTTGACCTTGACACCTTTGCCTCCAGCATCCCCCTGATGACTCAAGGCCAATCAGTGAGCTATTAGCTGTTAGCTACTAACCTTGGGGTGGCTTGGAAGAACCCCTAGCAGATGCTAAGTAACCTTGTTGAGCAAGGCAAGGCAGGTTTGTTTTTACAGCACATTTCAAGCACAGAGGCAGTTCAATGTGCTTAAAAAAAAAAGCAACAGTAAATAATAAAATGTTAGTAAGTTAGTAACCTATTACTGTAGCTGGCCCTGGGGTGGCATGGAAATCTCTGCTAGCTGACATGAGTGGTCCTGAGTGAGCTATTAGCTCAAAGAAATGGGCTGTTTCACAGCTGATCTCACCTGCATAAGGTGTGTTAATGCAAGCATGGCTGTAGTACCATGAGTCCTGACCAGGTAAGCTTACTAGCACCAGATGTGCTAATAGAAGCAAGCTTATAGCCTAGGATCGTAGGCACTGGCCAGGTGAGGTTACCTGCACTAGGTACGCTAATGGAAGTAAGGTTATAGCATCCTAAGCACTGGACACCAGGTACGCTAATGGAAGTAAGGTTATAGCATCCTAAGCACTGGACAGCTGGAGGGAGACTCACTGGCAGTGTGTCAGATCACCTCACCCCACAACACTGCATCAACCCCACCCCACCTCAACCAAACCCCAACCCCACCCCATCCAACCCCACCTCATTCAATCCCACCCCACCCTACTAATCACCTGCCTATCATTTAGGATGGCGCTAGCGTGGATAGTCACGCTTATTCACTGAGCTCACCTGTGTCAGGGACCCCAATGGCAGTGAGGTTCTAGCACTGGTCTCAAACACTGGACAGTCATTGGCAAACCCACCCCACCCAACCCCACCTTACTAGTCACCCTACTAGCCACCCTACTAAGCCCTGGCCACCTATTAGTCAGGAGGGCACAAGTGTGGATACTCCTGTGTCAGGTACACCAATGGGGGTGAGGTTACAGCACTGGTCTCGAATACTGGACAGCTAAGGAAAGAGTCATTGTAATACCCAACCCAACCCAACCCAACCCAACCCCACCCTACTAGTCAGCTGCCTATTAGTCACGAGGGCACCAGCATGGATACTCACGCTTATTCACTGAGCTCACCTGTATCAGGTAGCCCAGTAGGAGTGTGGTTGCAGCACTGGTCTCAAGGACTGGACTGCTGATGGAAGAGTCATTGTCAAACACAACCCAACCCCACACCACCTAACCCCACCCTACTAGTCAGCTGCCTATCATTCAAGAGGGTGCTGGCATGGACACTCACACTGACTCACCAGGAATGACAGGGCCTCTGAGTCAGGCAGACACACACACACAAGAAATAGATACTCATAAATCCATAAACCCCACGTGATGTCTGGTGGAGGTGGGATACGGAGGGAGGGTGTTTGTTTCCGACATTTATAGGGCAAAATACAGAATGTTCGATAACAACTTTGTTAGGAACGGGGATTTGTTGTTGATTGTTTGTCTTTTTTTCGGTATGTTGAGGACTCAAACAGATGTAACATCTAAGAGTGAGACCAGAGGCAAATGGGGTAGAGAGAGAGGAGAATTGAGATCAGGAAATGATTTCGGCTGCACTCAATCCCATGCGTCATAGGCTTGCAGATCATAGGCTTGTGGATCATAGGCTTGTGGATTTATAGGCTTGCGGATCATAGGCCCCATAGGCTACATAAGCTCTTGGATCTGCATGCATGGCATAGACACTGCAGCCAATTGCGCCATAGCAATAAATGCATGTGCGCACGTGCACACACACACACACACATATACTTGCTCTTTCTGTCTCTCCCTCACACTCACACACACACATACACAGGTATACACACACACACCCACACACACTCGCTCTATCTGTATCTCTCTTTTACACAGACACACCCACACACACATACACCATACACAGGCGAACACGCACTCATTTTCTCTGTCTCTCTTTCTCTCTCGCACGCACACACACACACACACACACACACACACACACACACACACACACACACACACACACACACACACACACACACACACACATATATACACACAGCCACACCAGTGTACATGTGCTTTTGATGAGAGTATAGCTGAAGCGTTGGCTTGGCTTCATCTCTGAAATAATGGTCTTGGGTTCAGGAACATGTGCTGTCCACATGCCCAGTGTGCACACTGTCACACATACACACACACACACGCGCACATGCACACACACACACACACACACACACATACACACACACTAGCACACACACACACACACACACACACACACACACACACACACACACACACACACACACACACACACACACACACACACACACACACACACACCTACCTGTCACTAGTTCTCACTCTCTCTCTCTCTCTCTCTCTCTTTCTCTCCCTTACACACACACACACACACACACACACACACACACACACACACACACACACACACACACACACACACACACACACACAGGAGTGGCTCATCTTGAGGTGTGTTTATTGGCACTTATTAAGAGGTAGACGATGTAGTCTCTCGTAAAGGACAGTTAAGAGGTGGATTATTTACTCTCTCATGAAGGACAGTAAAGTAATATAAGGAACTGAACATGCCGGACCAGCATGATAGCTGCTGGCTTAGATAGGGTCCAGGCAGGGGCCAGCCAAAAATCATTAAATGGCGGGCCCAGCAGCAGTCAGGTGGGCTTAGCCCAAAGCACATTGGTTACTATTACAACTTGAACAATCAATCAGACAAAAGGACCCCTTTGATTGGTTGGGCCTGATTGGAAAGTACAGTAGGTGGGCATAGGCCCATGCCAGACCACCCGTGGCTACGCCTCTGGGGCTACGCCTCTGGGTCTGGGTCTGGATTTGGATTTGGGTTTGGGTCTGGTTCTGGATCTTGGTTTGGGTCTCAGCACAGCATCAGTTCTGCGTCTGGTCTGCAGAAGCTCCACTAGATCCAACACCATTCTCTGTTAACCCTGGCCCATACACACATGGACTCACATAAACTTAGCGGTTGTGGGGGGGGGGGGGGGGGGGGGGGGGGCTTCTTTACTCATAGTGGTCAATGCCTCACTCTATTGTATTACTATAAATACTGTGGCAGAGGGAGCTCAGCTCCGGCTGGCTGTAGGTGAGGAGGGGGAGCTGAGCCTTGGCCCAGTTTAAACTCTGAACCTGGGAAGATTAACCTCAGAGATGGGGTCACTAAACCATATACCTGAAACGGCTTGCAGTTGGAGAGCTCCATCGTGTTGGTGTGTGTGTTTCTGCAGGAGTGTGCTATATCCTTGTGTTGGTGTGTGTGTCAGTATAGGAGTGAGTGGCATTCTGCCCTACAAAGCCAGTAACTATGTATTTTGTCAAATTGAGTTTAGACTGGAAATTGACTTTATAACACCTCCTTTGTCTTGTGACTAAATGTCTTGTGTCTTCCTATTAAGAAAGTACATAAAAGCATCATCACTATTATACCTACAACATGTTTGACTGGGCAGTATGACAACTTTGAAGCCATTTTCAAATATTCTTTGTAGGGCAGCATTGGTGTGTGTCTACAGGGATATGTGCGTGTGTGTGTGTCGCTCACTTTGTGTCCACAGGGTGTGTGTGTGTGTGTGTACACAGGTGTGTCCTATGTGTGTGTTGGTCACTTTGTGTCCACAGAGTGTGTCAGTGTGTTGGTGTGTTGGTGTGTGTGTGTGTGTGGGTGTGTGTGTGTCCACAGGGATGAGTAGACTGGAGTGTGACGGGGCTGGAGCTGGGGTCTGTTCTGTGTTTGTGTACGTTGCTCAACACTCACACTGCTGATTTATGGCTGTTTGTGACAAGGACACATGACTGATTCCAGCGTCTCGATTCTGTGCAAAACCACAAGGCTCCCTTTAAACTATCACCCCTACGCACCCCACCCAACTCCCCTCCCCCACCCTCTTCCACCCAACCCTCCGTCTCCAGCCACGTTCCAACACCCCGCCCCCCCCCCACACACACACAACCACCCGTATCCTCTCCGTGTCTCCGAGCGTCTCAGTCCTCTCAGGTAGCTGTCATCCTCCAGAGAAATTCCAGTGAGGTGACTCAGGGATCAGCGGTGAGAAGGCTGAAGAGGGAGAGGGGGTGAGTGAAGGTGGTAGGTGGTAGGTGGATGCGGTTGGGGGGTAGTTGTAGTGGTGGGGTAGTGATTCTAGGGTGGGTGGGGTAGGTGTGTGGATGGGGTAGGTGGCTGGATGGGGTAGGGGTGTGGATGGGGTAAGTGTGTAGATGGTGTAGGGGTGTGGATGGGGTAGGTGGCTGGATGGGGTAGGTGTGTGAATGGGGTAAGTGTGTAGATGGTGTAGGGGTGTGGATGGGGTAGGTGGCTGGATGGGGTAGGGGTGTGAATGGGGTAGGGGTGTAAATGGGATAGGTGTGTAGATGGGGTAGGGGTGTAAATGGGATAGGTGTGTAGATGGGGTAGGTGGCTGGATAGTGTAGGTGTGTAGATGGTGTACTCTGAGTAAGGGTGGATGTTCCGTGTGTAAGGGTGGGTGCACCCTGTGTAAGGCATGTACCCTGTGTAAGGTTGGGTTTACCCTGTGTAAGGGTGGGTGTATGCTGTGTAAGGCATGTACTGTACCCTGTGTAAGGGTGGGTGAACGCTGTGTAAGGCATGTACCCTGTGTAAGGTTGGGTTTACCCTGTCTAAGGGTGGGTGTACGCTGTGTAAGTGTGTAAGGGTGGGTGTACGCTGTATAAGGGTTGGTGTAGCCTCTGAAAGGCTGGGAGCTTGTAGTTGGCTGTTATGCAATACTGTGTCACCAGGGAACATCTGATAAACTTGCCATGTGCCAGTGTTCTTTCTAAAGGAGACTTTCTAAAGGAGAGTTGGTCTGTTTCTCCTATATGAGTGGCATGTCACTGTGCTGGTTTAAGTGTGTGTGTGTGTTGTGTGTGTGTGTGTGTGTGTATGTTGGAGTGTGTGTGTTGGAGTCACTAATTAAAATCAGCAGAGTGTTACACTAAGCTGTCTCATGTCTCTTCACATCACAGTCTATTATGTAACATCACTTGATTGCACTCGTTAGTCTTCATAATGATGAGGGGTTTAATTAATTAATCAGTGATGTAATTAAAATGGCCAGTCCTTTAGACAACCCCAATCTAGACTGTGCTGGCAGTGTGGCTATCAGTGAGCACATTGTTTTCCGATGCACATGGGCAACTGGGAAAGACAGTGTTGACTATCACTCTCGATTCCCTCTGAGCATCTGCTCCTCATATAGCGCGGATTCCAGAAGACATTACACTACCAGCATTACTGGCAGAGACAGATGGAGAGACAGATGGAGAGAGAGAGAGAGAGAGAGAGAGAGAGAGAGAGAGAGAGGGAAAGGACAGATATATGGAGGGTGAAATCGCTGTGAAGCCTGACAGTTTACAGAGAGAGAGAGACAGGGAGAGAGATAGAGAGAGAGAGAGAGAGAGGGAGGGAGCTATACATACTCTGCAGTCCAGCTCTGCAGAGGAGGCATTGGTTCCGTGTCAGGAATATTCTAGAAAGCCCACACACTAGTAACATCCTCTGCAGACAGCAGCACACTAGTAACATCCTCTGCAGACAGCAGCACACTAGTAACATCTATCCTCTGCAGACAGCAGCGCACTAGGCTTGTCCCAAACCAAAATCGGCATCAGATCGGCCGCCAATATTGGCAAAAAAATGCGTATCGGTATCGGCGCGGCGGCACGGAAAAAAATCCGATCCGTAAAAAAAAAAAAAAGTCAGCGCTCAGATAATCCATTCCAGTTTTTTGCTGTGGTTTCGCTAAAATCCGGTCCAGCACACCAGCATTAGCGTCTCCCAGTTTGTAGATAGAGATGAAGCAAAACGTGTGGAGGAGATTGGGGAGTAGAGGGCATTTTTGTTTTTAAATAGTTAACGATATTATTTGCACTGGTTTTTAAAGCCTTGGTTTACACCTGCTCAAGAGCAGAGTACTGATGCTGAGTTAATAGACTATTTTACACAGAGGTTATTTGTGTGTTTTGCTTTTTTTGAGTTAATAGACTATTTTACACTCAGGTTATTTGTGTGTTTTTCTTTTTTTTTTTCCATACAGTTTACAGTCTGATTTGCACTTTTACTGACCACTGATGCCATCCCTGTTTGTTATTTTTAATGTTGTCTATTTTCTGTTTATCCCTGAATAAACAGGTCAGTTTCTTGTTACCAACCATTGTGTATTCAAACTCACTTAAGTCAGCTGGCTAGTTGTTATCAAGAGTACTAAAACCCTTTTCAATATGAGTCTAATAACTAAGTAAGAAGGCTAAATAACTTTAATACATGCTCGGTTGGATAGGCCGGTATCGGTATCGGCCACCAGTATCGGTATCGGCTTGGAAGTGCAAATACAATATCGGTATCGGATCGGAAGTGCAAAAAGCTGGATCGGGACATCCCTACAGCACACTAGTAGTATCCTCTGCAGACAGCAGCACACTAGTAACATCTATCCTCTGCAGACAGCAGCACACTAGTAACATCTATCCTCTGCAGACAGCAGCACACTAGTAACATCTATCCTCTGCAGACAGCAGCACACTAGTAACACCCATCCTCTGCAGACAGCAGCACACTAGTAACACCCATCCTCTGCGGACAGCAGCACACTAGTAACATCTATCCTCTGCGGACAGCAGCACACTAGTAACATCCATCCTCTGCGGACAGCAGCACACTAGTAACACCCATCCTCTGCGGACAGCAGCACACTAGTAACATCTATCCTCTGCAGACAGCAGCACACTAGTAACATCTATCCTCTGCAGACAGCAGCACACTAGTAACACCCATCCTCTGCGGACAGCAGCACACTAGTAGTATCCTCTGCAGACAGCAGCACACTAGTAACATCTATCCTCTGCGGACAGCAGCACACTAGTAACATCTATCCTCTGCAGACAGCAGCACACTAGTAACATCTATCCTCTGCAGACAGCAGCACACTAGTAACATCTATCCTCTGCAGACAGCAGCACACTAGTAACATCTATCCTCTGCAGACAGCAGCACACTAGTAACATCTATCCTCTGCAGACAGCAGCACACTAGTAGCATCCATCTTCTGTGTGAGCAATGCAGACAGCACCTACCACTCACTCTTACTCTAGGTAGAGATGGTGAGTTTACTAATGCACTACTCTAGGTAGAGATGGTGAGTTTACTAATGCACTACTCTAGGTAGAGATGGTGAGTTTACTGATGCACTACTCTAGGTAGAGATGGTGAGTTTACTGATGCACTACTCTAGGTAGAGATGGTGAGTTTACTGATGCACTACTCTAGGTAGAGATGGTGAGTTTACTGATGCACTACTCTAGGTAGAGATGGTGAGTTTACTGATGCACTACTCTAGGTAGAGATGGTGAGTTTACTAATGCACTACTCTAGGTAGAGATGGTGAGTTTACTAATGCACTACTCTAGGTAGAGATGGTGAGTTTACTGATGCACTACTCTAGGTAGAGATGGTGAGTTTACTAATGCACTACTCTAGGTAGAGATGGTGAGTTTACTAATGCACTACTCTAGGTAGAGATGGTGAGCTTACTAATGCACTACTCTAGGTAGAGATGGTGAGTTTACTGATGCACTACTCTAGGTAGAGATGGTGAGTTTACTAATGCACTACTCTAGGTAGAGATGGTGAGTTTACTGATGCACTAACTAAAGATGGTGAGTTTACTGATGCACTACTCTAACTAAAGATGGTGAGTTTACTGATGCACTACTCTAACTAAAGATAGTGAGTTTACTAATGACTTGCTCTACCTACAGATAGTGAGACTATATTCAGTGAGTCAAATCTGAGCTCCACTTCATTTCATTACTGTGCTACAGTGTTCCACAGCTCAGAGAGTGTGTCTCTGTGTGTCTGTGCGTGTGATTGGCACAGAGTGTTAGCTCTGTGTGTCTGTGATTGACAGAGGGAGTGGCTGTTCTCTCGTTAAGCTGGCGGCGTATCGCCAGGGAGACAGCTGTTGCTGCACGATGGCTGGGCGGAGACAGAAGGGCGTCGGCCGCACACACAGCTCCCCCCCAAGGCCTTGTTCTCATTCGCCGGGCGTCATCGCCATGACGAATATCCTGCCCCTCCAGCCATGTAAACCGTCTCAGCGATCATCTGGACCAGTTTGGTCCTGCAGGAGTTACATGTGTCACTCTCAGGACACTTATGCTTAACTTATGTCATTAATTTGATGGTTAACTTCCTTGCTGAATACTTGTATAACGATTTGTGATCGTTCAGTTACGCAAGTATTTCTATTGCACATACTTAATTACATTTCATGAGTAGTACTACTATGAAATATGGTATTTTAAATACACACCTATGCACATGAATCATTGAGGCTGAGGTGAAAGTCAGTTTAGGTGGTGTGTGTACCCTGATGCGTAGGCTTGCATTCAAGTTAGACTGTAACTGTGGCTTTTTTGGGTTAAAGGAGAACTTCGGTGTAAAATGAAAATTGGCATGTTAAAACATCATACCGAGTTGGTATGTGTACGGAGGAGCAAAATTGATTTAGCCTGTTGCATTCAGAGTTTAACTATTTTTTATCGTTTGTCCCAGAAGGCTAACAATGGAAGTGATAGGTGCCCTTAGACGAAGCATGACGGCTACGCTATTTTTAAACCATTAAAACAGCTCGAAGAAACTCCACACTCCATCGGTAGTACAACAAAGACCCTGACATTAAAAACGAGGCACTGAGAACTTTGTAAGTGTACACAACATTTATTAATAAAACAGTTTTGACAAGCAGTACCTTGCTGTAGTTTCTCGTCGCCGCCATGATAAAAGTCTGCACAGGTCGATTGACGAACACGAACCAGCAGGAAGAATAGGAGGAGAGGTAGTACAATCAACTTGTTTGGACTTTCATCATGGCGGCAACGAGGAACAACTGCAAACGACTGCATGTAAGAACAGCTTTTTAAATAAACGTTGTGTACACTTACAATATTCTCAGTGGTTTGTTTTGAATGCCAGAGCCTTTGATGTACTACCAATGGAATGTGGAGTTTCTTCGAGCTGTTTTAATGGTTTAAAAATAGCGTAGTCGTCATGCTTCGTCTAAGGGCACCTACCACTTCCATTGTTAGCCTTCTGGGGCAAACTATAAAAAATAGTTAAACTCTGAATGCAACAGGCTAAATCAATTTTGCTCCTCAGTACACATACCACACACAACTCGGTATAATGTTTTAACATGCCAATTTTCATTTTACACCGAAGTTCTCCTTTAAGTAAAAACCAGGACCCATTAACACCTTGGTGGTTTTGTTTTCACAATTGTTTGGGCCTTTTCTAAGAGCTCTTATTGGTATGGCACTCAGAGAGGAAATGAATCAAGTTTCACAGCCGTTTGGTTGTATAATTACACGTTTTTAATACATGTGTATTTATACCTGTGTAATGACAGAGTTGAATCTAATCTGGATCTAATCTGAATCTAATCTAATTCAACATGGACAAATGTAATAATTCTATGCTTGGACAGGAATACATCCAGTTTCATTGTACTAAATATTGTATTGATGAATGATATTAAAATGGATAGGGGGAAAGTGGGGTGGTTAGAGTGTGTTGAAATGTGCTGTGTGTTGAAATGCTATGCTTGGACAGGAATACATGCAGTTTCATGGTGCTAAATATTGTATTTATGAATGAGATTATAATAGATAAGGAGAGAGAAGGGTAGTGGTGTGTGTTGAAATGTGGTCTGAATAAATCTGACTGGGGTTGCCTTGTCTTGTACTGTCTGGAGGAGACCAGTTAGCGAGCTTGAGTTTGTGCTCATACACACACCCTTCTCCATGGCCACGGACAGTCAGAGCTTGCCCCTTTAACACACACACACTCTCTCACACACACACACACAGATACACACTCACACACAAACACACACACACACACCTTTCTCCATGGCCACGGACAGCCAGTGCTTGCCCCTGTAACCAGACACACACACTCTCTCACACATACACACACAGATACACACTCACACACACTTCTCCATGGCCACGGACAGTCAGAGCTTGCCCCTGTAACACACACACACTCTCTCACACACACACACACAGATACACACTCACACACAAACACACACACACCCTTCTCCATGGCCACGGACAGTAGCCGCATTCCCATTCCGGGGCCGGGCCGGCCCGGGCCTTTAGGGGCCACCCTCGGTGCTTGTAGACCCAGGGCACTAGTCTCATGACCTGAGAGCTGTTGTGTTCACACTCCCTGGCTACTAGACCCTCTGGGTTACGCCCTCGTTTGCGAAAACATCACTGATACAGCCCATTTTCAAGCAGGATAGGCGGGCAATTCAGTAGCATCAGTAGAAGAAAGTAGAAGACGATTATAACTACTGCCGATATCTCTGACTGAAAATACTTCTTTGGAGGATAATAGACGCCATGGAACCTCTGCTGGCGCAGATCGTCCTCCTTGTTGTTCATGTTCAAATATATTTCTATATAGCCTATTACTATCGGCTATAAAGCAAAAATACACCGTCCTAATATGCGTCTCACATTCGGATATTTCCACACAATGCTGCCAACAAAACGTAGCCAAATGACACAATTTACTGCTACTTTAAGGTATAACAATGACCGAAACAGTTCATTTTAATCAACAACTTGCAATTTTTATCAGCCAAATATGAGCTAGGTCATCTATAGCCTATTGCATTACTTTTGTTTACCGATGGCAACGGTTGCTAAAGGAAGAAAAGTCTTGTTTTAAACCAACGGTACCACCACCGTCAGCCCAAACGGTCGGAAATGGAAAATATATATCAATTTAATAGAAAAACAAGTGATACACACGTTTAGAACAGTTAGTGAAGTCACCGCGGAGAACGTTACCATGCACAGGGCATGTAAAGGAGAGACACTGGCAAGTTGGGATTTTAGGTCGGCAGCCACACACTTCAGCACTGCAAAACTGCATTAAAAAAGTAGCCTAAAATGACACAAGGCAATGTTATAGGCCTAGTCATTTGTTTCTTCCATGTTTTAATGGAACAAGACCGACGGCCACGGAGCGTCAAATTCTTAGGGAATGCGTCTCACATTCAGATATTTCCACACAGTGCTGCCAACAAAACGTAGCCAAATTACACAATTTACTGCTACTTTAAGGTATAACAATGACCGAAACAGTTAATTTTAATACTAATTAGATCAACAACTTGCAATTTTTATCAGCCAAATATGAGCTAGGTCATCTATAGGCTATTGTAGACTATTACTTTTGTTTACTGATGGCAACGGTTGCTAAAGGAAGAAAAGTCTTGTTTTAAACCAAGGGGTACCACTACCGTCAGCCCAAACAAACGGTCGGAAATGGCAAATATATATCAATTTAATAGAAAAAAAAGTGATTTTGACCTATTGGCTTGACACACACGTTTAGAACAGTTAACTGCGAAGTCACCGCAGAGAACCATGCACAAGGCATAAAGGAGAGACACTGGCAAGTTGGGATCTTATGTCGGCAGCTGCACACTTCAGCACTGCAAAACTGCATTAAAAAAGTAGCCTAAAATGACACAAGGCAATGTTATAGGCCTAGTCATTTGTTTCCTCCAATTAATTTGACAAGGAGTCATTTAATCCACCGCATCATGGTGGGCAATTGAAATGTTACCAGCCAAGCATTCACCACCAGCCACGAGACATACAGAGAATGTAGGATTAAGCTCGCTTGAGTAAAAGCAATTCAGATTTATTTTATGTGGGGAAGGGGAATTGGTTTGTTATACCATGTCTTTATATCCGTAGATTTTTATGCTTCTCGTGAATTTGCCGGGCTGTTGTTCGCTGAATGTCCAACTTCCTCGTTTCTGCAAACCTCGTCGTTTTTTTTATTCATGTCGTCTTCTGCCCAGACCACGGAGAGAGCACGGATATATTCAGCTGACCAGAACTGGTGATCCATCTTTTTCATATTCTTCAGTAACAACGGTAATACAGGTGCAGATAATAGCCTACTCATGCCATCTTCGCTTTATTTTGCTTCCAAATGTTGACGCCGCCCCGACCTTGATACCGCCTCTAGACCCCCTTTAGCCCCTGTAGGACCATCGTTTTAGTTGGGCCAGAAATCGCGGGCTACTAGCACCCAGGACAGCCCCTGTAGGCCCGTGTTAGCACCTCCCCCTGAAGGTGTGAAACCACTTAGCACCGGTACACCCGTGTCGGCTCGGGTTTGGCCCGGTAATGGGAACCCCGCTAGTCAGAGCTTGCCCCCGTAACACACACACACACTCTCACGCACACAAATACACACAAACACACACACCCTTCTCCATGGCCACGGACAGCCAGAGCTTGCCCCTGTAACACACACACACTCTCTCACACATACACACTCACACACACTTCTCCATGGTCACAGACAGTCAGGGCCTGCCCCCCTCAACACACTCACACACACACACACACACACACACACCGTTCTCCATGGCCACGGACAGTCAGAGCTTGCCCCTGTAACACACACACACTCTCTCACACATACACACACAGATATACACTCACACACAAACACACACACACCCTTCTCCATGGCCACAGACAGTCAGAGCTTGCCCCTGTAACACACACACACTCTCTCACACATACACACACAGATACACACTCACACACACTTCTCCGTGGTCACAGACAGTCAGGGCCTGCCCCCCTCAACACACACTCACACACAGACACACTCACACACACTTCTCCATGGCCACGGACAGTCAGAGCTTGCCCCTGTAACACACACACACTCTCTCACACATACACACACAGATACACACTCACACACAAACACACGCACACACACTTCTCCATGGTCACAGGCAGTCAGGGCCTGCCCCCTTCAACACACACTCACACACAGATACACACACACACACACACTCTTCTCCATGGTCACGGCCGGTCAGGGCCTGCCCCCTTCAACACACACACACACACACACACACACTCTTCTCCATGGTCACAGGCAGTCAGGGCCTGCCCCCTTCAACACACACTCACACACAGATACACACACACACACACACTCTTCTCCATGGTCACGGCCGGTCAGGGCCTGCCCCCCTCAACACACACACACACACTCTTCTCCATGGTCACAGGCAGTCAGGGCCCGCACCCCACCCCACCCCACCCCACCCCTCTGCTCTTTTCTGGCGCCTAGTCGTCAGATTTGACTCTGTGGTATCAGAACCACATTCACACAAAGGGCCCATTCACAGCAGGCTGGATGAGGAGTACAGGAGCCCCATAAGGGCACAACACACCATCCATCACTCACATAAACATACACACACACACACAGTCACTCACACAAATGCATAGACACACAGGCACATACATTTACACACACACACACACACTAATGCTCATGCACACCCTCACACTCTCTCTCTCTCTCTCTCTCTCTCTCTCTCTCTCTCTCTCTCTCTCTCTCTCTCTCTCTCTCACCCAGACAAGGTGCAGAAGGTTAAAAGCTGACCTCAACTCTGTGATGTTTACCACCTTGCCGATTCAGCTGATATCCAGCTTTTGTTGTACTGCTAGAGATATTGAGGCTCATTACACCATGGACTTGTATGTGTAACCATAGCTCCTGCCACAGAGGAACAACTGTGCTCAGTTATCAGTGCCGGAAGGCCTCATCCTCATATGGGTTATGACGTTCAATGGTTTGTTACATTATGTAAACAATTAGGTGTCATGCACACACGTGTGCATTATGTCTGTGGAGATTCTAATGCATGCAGGTCATGATGGTCAAAGGAGCTAAGTTGTAAGCAACTGCACTTGTTTCTGGAGCTTGAGCTTTAAGCTCCAAAAAGAAGCCCAGTTTGCTTGCACTTGTGTATTGTGTGTCGTGTAGAGGATTGTTGACGCTGAATTAGCAGGGTGGTAATAGCCTAACCTGTGTCTCCCCTAACCAGGAGAAGATCAAGAAGTTGTATCTACGCAAACTGTGCGAAGACTTCGACACCAACAGCCACATTCAGAAGAGGAAAGACTTCCGGAACCCAAGGTGGGGATCCGGAATAAAGTCTAGAATTCTACACTTGAACAGCCAATCACATGGCTAGAATTCAGACCCCATGACTCTTGTCTAATGCCTAATGTTTTTGGTCTTTGTTTACAGTATTTATGAGAAACTTATCCAGTTCTGTGGCATAGATGAACTTGGAACTAACTACCCAAAGGTAAGAAGTTGACTGGACTTGGTCCAGAACAGATACAGCACTTGGCACCCTGTGTATGTGAAGTCTTTATTGTTGTCATTGGTGGAGATTTCTGCTCTACAAAGGCAAAGTGCAATAACTACGCGAACATAGAAACTGAGAAAATGCCTTTAACATTGTCATAATGCCCAGTCAAACATGTTGTACTTAAAGTGGTGATGCATTTATCTACTTTCTTAATAGCAAGAAGCAAGAGATTCAGTCCCAAAACAAAAAAGGTGCCATGAAATCAACTTCCAGTCTACACTTGACAAAATATGTAGTAACCTCCAGTATACCTCTAACCAGTAACTTCCAGTATACCTCTAACCAATAACTTCCAGTATACCTCTAACTGGTATGCCACAGATGCCACACCTGCAAGGTGTTAACCAGATGATCATTAGTCATGGAGGTAGCATGCCCTGAGAATTTCTGTTGTAGCGATCACAAAAGCTGTCAGTGACCTGGTTGGTTTTTCTTCATGACAGGACATGTTTGATCCCCACGGCTGGTCTGAGGACTCTTATTATGAAGCGCTTTGTAAGTACAGAACACACATCTAAAGCTGCTTTGGACTTCCGTATGCGTCTTGGTTGCATGTTCAGCATGTGGGAATTCAGTAGATGGACATTTTAAAGCAGATCCATATGTTCTGAGTGCACAGTGTATGTATTTGTGCGCTGTATGTGTTTTGTATGTGTAAGTGATGCTGAGTGTTTTCTCTCTCTCCGCTCCCAGCAAAGGCCCAGAAGATTGAGATGGACAAACTGGAGAAGGCCAAGAAAGAGCGGACCAAGGTTAGAACCCGGGCCTAGTGCTACACAGTCGGATCAGAACACGGCATGAATGCCTCCAGTCAGAACTGAATGGGTCTAATGGGGTCAGAACCGGTCTAATGGGGTAGGAACTGGTCTAATGGGTCTCTCCCTCTCTGCTGTGCCTCCAGTCAGAACCAGTCTAAAGGGGTTAGAACCGGTCTAATGGGGTCGGAAGTGGTCAAATAGAATCAGAACCAGTCTAATGGGGTCAGAACCGGTCTAATGGGTCTCTCCCTCTCTGACATGCCTCCAGTCAGAACCAGTCTAATGGGGTCAGAACCAGTCTAATGGGTTCTGATGCAGTCTCTCCCTCTCTGCTGTGCTTTGCTTGTAGATTGAGTTTGTGACGGGCACCAAGAAAGGAAACGCTACCAACTCAGCAGCCACTACAACTAGCGCAACAACCACAACAGCTACAGGTACTCACTCACTCACTCACTTTACACTACACTACACTACACTACACTACACTACACTACAACTAGCGCAACAACCACAACAGCTACAGGTACTCACTCACTCACTCACTTTACACTACACTACACTACACTACACTACACTACACTACACTACAACTAGCACAACAACCACAACAGCTACAGGTACTCACTCACTCACTCACTCACTCACTCACTCACTCACTTTACACTACACTACACTACAACTAGCACAACAACCACAACAGCTACAGGTACTCGCTCACTCACTCACTTTACACTACACTACACTACACTACACTACACTACAACTAGCACAACAACCACAACAGCTACAGGTACTCACTCACTCACTCACTCACTCACTCACTCACTCACTCACTTTACACTACACTACACTACAACTAGCACAACAACCACAACAGCTACAGGTACTCGCTCACTCACTCACTTTACACTACACTACACTACACTACACTACACTACACTACACTACACTACAACTAGCACAACAACCACAACAGCTACACTCACTCACTCACTCACTCTCTCACTCACTCACTCTACACAACAACCACAACAGCTACAGGTACACACACTCACTCACACTCACTCACTCACTCACTCTACACTACAACTAGCACAACAGCTACAGGTACACACACACACACTCTCTCTCTACACTACAACTCGCACAACTACCACAACAGGTACACAGAAACACACAGAAACACACTCACTCTACACTACGACTAGCACAACTGCCACAACATCTACAGGTACACACACACACTCTACACTACAACTATCTCTCTCTCTCTCTCTCTCTCTCTCTTTCTCTCTCTCTCTCTCTCTCTCTCTTCTCTCTCTCTCTCTCTCTCTCTCTCTCTCTCTCTCTCTCTCTCTCTCTCTCTCTCTCTCTCTCTCTCTCCCTCTCTCCCCACTACAACTACCGCAACTACTACAACAGGTACACACACACCAGGGGTGGAAATTACCCTTAGAAAATGTGAACCTTTTTTAGCCACTGACAAATAAATGATAAAAATTACCAGCCACTCAGTAGAGAATCATTATTTTGGGAATCATTATTTTCATTACTTTCATTCTTTACCAGCATGTGGCTGGTGCCAATTTCCGACCCGGACACACACACACACACAGACACAGACACACACACAGTGTAGGTGTGTGTGCGGAGTCGTCTTGTTCTTGACGATGTCTTGACTTGTTTGTCCAATCTGAGTGAGTCATACTCTTCCTGCCCCTCCCTCTTTCTTCATCCCTTTCTAAATCTCCCTCCCTTCATCCCTGTCTCCCTCTTTTTTTTCCTAAATCACTCTCCCTTCATCCCTCTCTCTGTTTCGGAACAACTCTGCCTCTCTTTCTTTTCTAAATCACTCTCCATTCATCCCTCTCTCCCTCGTTCTAAATCACTCTCCCTTCAACCCTCTCTACCTCTCTGTTTCTAAATCACTCTCCCTTCATCCCTCTTTACCTCTCTGTTTCTAAATCCCTCTCCCTTCATCCCTCTTTACCTCTTTCTTTTCTAAATCACTCTCCCTTCCTCTCTTCCTGTCTGTTTCTAAATCCCCCTCTCCCTTCAAACATTCAATTGTCGTTTCCTACTTGCGCCGTCTTTCCTCTTCTCCACTCCTGTCTCCCTCCCCTTCTCCACTCATCCTCTTCTTCTTTCTCCCCCATCCACATCTCTCTCCCTCTTTCTCTCCCTCTCTCACATATCCCAACATGTGTCTCTCTCAACCTCTGCTTTCCCATATCTGATTATTATTCTTATTGTTGTTGTTGTTGTTTTTGTTGTTATTTCTTTCCCCATCTTTCTTCCCCGCTTGTTTTTGCATATTTATGTTCCACCCACCCTCTCTCACACACTTGTTCCCCCACGTGTTTCTTCCACGAGGCCCAGGTGTCTTTACCATGCCCAAGGGACAGTTTGTATTGTAGGCAGCAGAACAGGCATGCCAGCAATGCACATTTAACGTATCAATAAAATATAAACAAGAAGCATTTAACCAAAGCTAGAACACAACACTTTCATAAAATATATATTTATAGACAAAGCCAGAGTGACTGAAATAGTGAGTTGCATAAGAAGCCATTGGATGGCATATGGCAGGACAGTAAGAGGAACAAAGGAGGTCTTGTGGGTGTTTGTTCTGCAGCTGCTAAAAAGAAATCTGTGTCCTGATGGTAGTAAAATGGCCTCTGGAATGTCTCGCACACATTCCGTGCTCCTCTCGTTCATCTTAGCTCTCTCACACACAGTCTATCTTTCTCTCGTTCATTTCTCACAAACACATCCCTGTGTGTGCTGTCATGCGCCTGTCTCTCTCTCACACACACACACACACACACACACACACACACACACACACACACACACACACACACACACACACACACACTTCTCCATTCCATCCTTCTTCTGTTCATCTGTGTCACATTCATCCCTGTCCCCTCGTCCTCCTGTCTCACACATCCCAATCCTCCTCTCATTCATCTGTTACACACACACATCTCCGTCCTCCCCTCATCTGTCACACACACACACACACACATCTCCATCCTCCCCTCATCTGTCACACACACACACACACACACACATCTCCATCCTCCCCTCATCTGTCACATACACACACCCATGCTCCTCTCATTCATCTGTCACACACATCTTCATTAGTGTTCTTCAGACGAGACAAAATATGTTCGTCGGCAACCATTTTTTTTCCATGACTAAGAAGAGACTTAGGCATGGAAGTGTTCTAGAACACAGACTAAGACGAAATTATCATGCATTTACATTGACAAAAAAAGACGAAATGAGATGAGGAGATATTTTTCACAACACTAAATTATTTTCACTAAAATTAGACACAGATGAGCAGACTTTTAGACGCTCACACCACCTGTCTCACCTCATGTCCCTGTGGTCCACCTGTCTGACCTCATGTCCCTGTGGTCCACCTGTCTCACCCTCATGTCCCTGTGGTCCACCTGTCTCACCCTTATGTCCCTGTGGTCCTCCTGTCTCACCTCATGTCCCTGTGGTCCACCTGTCTCACCTCATGTCCCTGTGGTCCACCTGTCTCACCCTTATGTCCCTGTGGTCCTCCTGTCTCACCTCATGTCCCTGTGGTCCACCTGTCTCACCTCATGTCCCTGTGGTCCTCCTGTCTCACCTCATGTCCCTGTGGTCCACCTGTCTCACCCTCATGTCCCTGTGGTCCACCTGTCTCACCTCATGTCCCTGTGGTCCTCTCCGCAGCGGAGGCTCATAAGCGGAAGAGTAAGTGGGACTCTGCGGTCCCCGTGACGCTCGCTCAGCCCGCCCTCCTGACCACTACGGCCACGCTGCCTGCCGTGGTCTCCGTGACGACCACCGCCAGCGGCACCAAGACCACCGTCATCTCGGCTGTCGGGACCATCCTCAAGAAGGCCAAGCAGTGACCGCCACACCATGCCAGGACGACAATGAGGGAGGGATGGCCGTGTGTGTGTGTGTGTGTGTGTGTGTGTGTGTGTGTGTGTGTGTGTGTTCATCGTTCTTTATTTTGGTGTGTGTGAGAGTATGTATGTGTGTGTGAATGCAAGAGTGTGTGTGCGTGTGTGCGCGCATCTGTCTTTATTTTAGTGTGAGTGAGCGCGTGTGTGTGTGTGCATGCGTGCGTGCGTGTATATATGTTGGATGGGTTCTAAAAGTTCTTGGATGTTTTGTAACTGTGATCATGTCACAGACTGCCACCCAGCCCTCCAAAATGAGATTGAGATGAGATGAGAGCCCTTGTCCTTTTGGCTTTGCTGTTGTTTTTTTTCCTTTTCTTTCTTTGTCGTCATAATATGTGTAAAGGTGAAATGTCAAGGTCAGAGTCGGTCTTAAGTGTGACAGGATTGGTCAGACTGCTGTAAAGTCAGGGTTAGCATGATTAGCATTAGCAGGCCACACGGGAGAATCACAGAAAACAACCAAACCTGCTGTTATGTCTGTCCCAATACTGATTTCACCTGTTACGTTATGTCAGAACCAGCTGAAATGAGAATATGGGACAGTCATAGTTGTCCCATATCCTCATTTCTCCTGTTAGACCTTCAGACCTTAGCCTTTGTGTCAGTCCGCTAATGTAAAGTTGCAGGTTGTTTTGGCTGTCGTCTGTGAAGATGATGGAGGTTGGGAGGTGGGGGATGGGTGCTGTTAGTCTCCTTTGGGTTTCTTTGGCCATGACGCCTCGACCACAGCTATGGAAAGCTCTCCCAACGCTTGCGGAATCCAGTGGCCTAAGGGACAAACACGTTTTTTTTTTTTTTTTGTTTTTTTTTTTCTTGTCAGATGTTAGTCAATTTTAATGGTCTCTTCACAAAAAAATAGTTGTGGAATTATTTTTTACAAATGTACAAAGCAACCCACAGATGCTAGTGAGGCATATTAAAGACGCTCATGTTTTCTTTAAAAAAAATCCTTGTGTGTGTTTGTGTGTGTGTGATTCATTGACCTCTGTCCTCAGTCTCTTCTTCAGTGTTCTCTTGTAAGCCACAGGAACTTGGAGCCCATCTTTACCATCGCAGATGTGTTTTTATTGACATGTACTCGTGTGGTGTAACGTTCGCACCCCACCCCAAGCACTCCGCTCAGCAAGGGAACAAGGTAGCCACAGGGACTCCGGACCAGCTCAGGGCCGGATCTTAGCCAAAACCGATTGGCTGTTTCGCACACGGTATAGACCCGTGCGAGCCTTGTGGTGCTTCGGGAGTGTGTGTGTGTGTGTGTGTGTCTCTGTTGGGGCATGCTTGGGGGTATGTGTGTGTGTGTCTATTGGGAGTATGTGTGCGTCTGTGTGTGTGTCTGTGTTGGGAGTGCATGGGGATGTGTGTGTCTGTATTGGGAGTATGTGTGTGTTTGCGTGTGTGTGTGCATTTGGGGAGTGCGTGCTTATGCGATCTCAAGATATCAGCGTGAAATAGTGTTAGTACACTTGCCAGCAGACCTTGGAATGAACAAGTTGTGAGGAATTCTCTTTACAATCCAGACGAGTGTGTGTGAGTGTCTGTGTCTGTGTGTGTTTGTGTCCTGACTTACTCCAGAGCTGAACCTGTTATCTCCACATCTGACTTGAGTTCAGCTGAAATGTGGGGCTTCTGCCTCTAGTTCAAAGAGGCTCTTGCGCAGGAATGCAGATGCTGGGCACAGCTGAGTTCAGAGGGCTTGGCCTCACACACTACCAGAGCTATGGCCTGTCATAAAGCAGATTCTTCTACTTTTGGGTGGCGAAAATAGCAGTTTAGTGCATTTGCTTTTATTAACCCCATTGCTGTACACTGTGGACAAAACACTAACAAAAACACAAAAAACACTGTAGGCCTCTTTACACACAAACGACAATCTGTCATTGTCTGGCATTGAATTGTAGTCTATGTGTTGGTCTGTGGTAGTTGAGAGGGATGCAATTACTGGCCAAAACACTCTTTCAAAGCACTCATGGCCCAGTTAGGCAGTAGAAACCTGATATGCAACAAAGTGACTTCAAGTGATTCAGTGCATTTTGTTTTCTTTTTATTTTGATGAACAACCTAAATGACCGCAGTCTAGTCTTTCCAGAAATGACAGCAGCAATTAAAATCGATCATGACAAATGTCACATCCACTGGAAAACAAAGCAATTCATTATTTATGGCGCATAAGTTGTGGGGCTATTTTTTTGTTTCATTATGTTTTTATGTTGCAGACAGAGGAACTACATTACACTTTTAAAGATCAATAAAAGACTGTACATATTTATTTATCTGTCTGTTTGTGGGTCCAAAATCAGTTTTGGAACAATGTATTTTTCTGAGCATGTGCATAAATACACCGGGGATAATTGTTCTGCATTGTGGAAACAAGCTGAGACTGTTTTCCAGTGACGGGTTAACCGTAGCCTGGGGCCACTGTTCTGTGCCAGTGTTAGCAAGGCCTAGCGCCATCTTAAAGACGTCTTGAAACATTAACTGGAAGTGTTGTTGCAGGTGAGTCAGAACCACGCCCGGAGCTCTTACCGGGACAAGACATGCTTCAACGTTGCTCCATACCTAATCTCTGAGTGTTGCCAGTGTTACCTTAGCTTCACTTTCTCCTTATTTTATGAGCTTTCATGTGACTTGTCTCAACTCAGGACTCATCTTAAGGGTGTCACCCTTCCTGTTAGTTTTGCAAGACCATAATGTAATAATATGAATAAATTGGACACAACTATGCTGTTTCATTATTTGTGTGTGGTGTTAGGAGCATTGGGAGGTGTGGTGGCACCACTTGTCAGAACCCCCCCCCCCCCACTACACACACACAAATATAGTCCAGTGGGTCCAAAATGGGGGCAGGGGGGGATCTGCCAGTCTAACAGCAGCTGAAATAAATGCTTTTCTGTTATCATCTGATTATTGTTACTGTCTGTCGCTACTTAAAAAGTCTTTTCTGCAAGTATTTCTGAAATAGTGGTTTGGACAATCCAGTGCCTGGCCCCCGTGAGTCAGATAGTCCTGGTTACGCCCCTGGGTGCTCTGCTTTGCCTGTGGTCTACCCAGAGGCCCCACACAGGACACAGAAATAAAACCACTTCAGTCCAACTATTGTCATGTAAATTCATGAGCCTTCTCTTGGAGGGCGAATTTAAGCTTGTCACTTGCAGTGCTCACCATAGCAAACGTGTTCAGAGTGCAGAGTGTTTCCACTTTCTGTTTTGTTCTCTTCAGATTTTTCTTTTAAAAGTCATTTTGAGTATTTAGGGCAAAAAACCTTGCCTGGATTGGTTTCAGTATCAGTATTGTAAGGCATCTTAAATCAATGTTTTGTCTTAAGTGTTTCAGTTGCTTATTTTTGAAATCTGGCTTCTAAAATGTAGTCTGAATAGTCAAATAATCATTTCCGTAATGACTTGCTGTTTGTTGTTCTGGTGTTATAATTAATGTTCTCCTGGTCACCACTGTCAGCAAGTATTATCACCAGGGCAACGGGTTTGGACGGAAAGTTCTGATTAATCCCCTTTGTTTTCAGCAAGAGGGGTGGTGACGCTTGCTACCTCCAACTACTGCACCACACACGCACACACACTCTCACACACACACACACACACTCTCACACACAGCCTCTCCCTCTCACACCTCCCCTCTCTGTCTTTTAGGACACTTACTTGAGCCTGCTCTTGCTCTGTCTCTCATTTGGGGGAGCAGGGGGGGCCTAAGCATTTAACAAACACCTGGATTGTTGTGCTACCTTCACAAAGACTGAGTCGTGTAGATATCAGCAGGTGTGTTGAGACTGGACAGCATGAGTCAGTCTGCACTCACAGCACTCATAGAGAGCACAGCAGCTTCAGGCTGCTACTGACTGAATGCTGTCTCTCGCCCCGTCTTTGGAAAGACAACTTGCAGCAACTCTATCTGTGTGTGTGTGTGTGCGCGTGTGTGTGTATGTGTGTGTGTGTGTGTGTGCGTGTGTGTGTGTGTGTGTGTGTGTGTGTGTGTGTGTGTGTGTGTGTGTGTGTGTGTGTGTGTGTGTGAAAGAGAGTTTTATGTCGTGTTCTTGATGCCCCCCTCTTTCACTGGCCCCTTGAGAAGGCTTTGGCCTGGATGTTGGCCTGGGCTATGAGTCATGATGTCAGGCTGGCTGGCAGGCAGGCTGGTTGGCGATGGCCGCATTTGTGTGTGTGTGTGTGTGGGTGTGTGGTGTGGTGATGGCGGTGGCCGCATCTGTGTGTGTGTGTGTGTGTGTGTGTGTGTGGGTGTGTGTGTGTGTGGTGGCTGCATCTGTGACTCACCCCCTGCCCGGCCCCATTGTGCTCTAGACATTCCGCTAGGCACAACGGTTGCCACGGCGATGCCGTTGCCAGGGGCTGTGTTGCTAAGGGATTCATCTCCTGCGTGTGGACTTGCTGGAACGACACACACCACCAGTACCAGTACACACACCTGACCTGGAGTTGTTCTCTCACGTTCCCTGCCCGTGTGTGTGTGTGTGTGTCTGTGTCTGTGCATATGCACATACAAGCCTGTGCACATTTTGTGCCTGTATGCAGAAGGTGGCATGTGAATGTGTGTTTGCACTGTGTGTGTGTGTGTGTGTGTGTGTGTGTGCGCAAGTCAGGGCATTGGGGAAGTATTGTGCCTGTATGTCAGTGGAAATGGTGTGTGTGTGGCAGGCATGTGAGTGTGTGTTTGCACTTACAAGCATGTGCACAAATTTTTGTTTGTACAGGCTGATGCTGTGAGTTTGTGTGTGCAAGTCTGGGCATTGGGCAAGTATTGTGCTAATAAATCAGAAGCATATCTGTATGTCAGCGAAAGTGTTTTGGGTGTGTGTGTGTGTGTGTGTGTGTGTGTGTGTGTGTGTGTGTGTGTGTGTTTGTCTCTGCCTGTGTTCACTTCCATTCAGAGGAAGTGCAAGTTGAGTCTAGCAGAAGTTAAGGACACACCCCTTTAACCCCAAGGTCAAAGGTCACCTAAGCCACCCAGGGTGTAAATCCTGCAGGCAGGCTGAGTGTGGACTCACTCAGGTATGTAAGAGCTGTTGGGTGCCATGAGGGCCATGCCAGCCCAGCCCAGCCCAGGTGGAGCAAGAGAGGCAGGTCACCTCTGTGGGGTAGTAGTGTGTGTGTGTGTGTGCAAGTGTCTGTGTGTGTCTGTGTGTATGTGGGGGGTGGGGGGGGGTGTATGTGTGTCTCTGTGTGGGGGGGTGAGTGTGTTTGTGTGTGTGTGTGTGTGTGTGTGTGTGTGTGTAGGGGTGTGTATGTGTGTGTGGGGTGTGTGTGTGTGGGTGGTCAGATACAGCAGGGGAGGATGGTGTTGGCAACACTGAGCTGCAA
>CM050216.1:8308438-8333438 GCA_027475355.1 Coilia nasus | reverse complement strand
CACTGGTCTCGAAAACTGGACAGCTAAGGAAAGAGTCATTGTAATACCCAACCCAACCCAACCCAACCCAACCCCACCCTACTAGTCAGCTGCCTATTAGTCACGAGGGCACCAGCATGGATACTCACGCTTATTCACTGAGCTCACCTGTTTCAGGTAGCCCAGTAGGAGTGTGGTTGCAGCACTGGTCTCAAGGACTGGACTGCTGATGGAAGAGTCATTGTCAAACACAACACAACCCCACACCACCTAACCCCACCCTACTAGTCAGCTGCCTATCATTCAAGAGGGTGCTGGCATGGACACTCACACTGACTCACCAGGAATGACAGGGCCTCTGAGTCAGGCAGACACACACACACACACACACACAAGAAATAGATACTCATAAATCCATAAACCCCACGTGACGTCTGGTGGAGGTGGGATACGGAGGGAGGGTGTTTGTTTCCGACATTTATAGGGCAAAATACAGAATGTTCGAAAACAACTTTGTTAGGAACGGGGATTTGTTGTTGATTGTTTGTCTTTTTTTCGGTATGTTGAGGACTCAAACAGATGTAACATCTAAGAGTGAGACCAGAGGCAAATGGGGTAGAGAGAGAGGAGAATTGAGATCAGGAAATGATTTCGGCTGCACTCAATCCCATGCGTCATAGGCTTGCAGATCATAGGCTTGCGGATCATAGGCTTGTGGATTTATAGGCTTGCGGATCATAGGCCCCATAGGCTACATAAGCTCTTGGATCTGCATGCATGGCATAGACACTGCAGCCAATTGCGCCATAGCAATAAATGCATGTGCGCACGTGCACACACACACACACACATATACTCGCTCTTTCTGTCTCTCTCTCACACTCACACACACACATACACAGGTATACACACACACACCCACACACACTCGCTCTATCTGTATCTCTCTTTTACACAGACACACCCACACACACATACACCATACACAGGCGAACACGCACTCATTTTCTCTGTCTCTCTTTCTCTCTCGCACGCACACACACACACACACACACACACACACACACACACACACACACACACACACACACACACACACACACACACACACATATATACACACAGCCACACCAGTGTACATGTGCTTTTGATGAGAGTATAGCTGAAGCGTTGGCTTGGCTTCATCTCTGAAATAATGGTCTTGGGTTCAGGAACATGTGCTGTCCACATGCCCAGTGTGCACACTGTCACACATACACACACACACACGCGCACATGCACACACACACACACACACACACACATACACACACACTAGCACACACACACACACACACACACACACACACACACACACACACACACACACACCTACCTGTCACTAGTTCTCACTCTCTCTCTCTCTCTCTCTCTCTTTCTCTCCCTTACACACACACACACACACACACACACACACACACACACACACACACACACACACACACAGGGAGTGGCTCATCTTGAGGTGTGTTTATTGGCACTTATTAAGAGGTAGACGATGTAGTCTCTCGTAAAGGACAGTTAAGAGGTGGATTATTTACTCTCTCATGAAGGACAGTAAAGTAATATAAGGAACTGAACATGCCGGACCAGCATGATAGCTGCTGGCTTAGATAGGGTCCAGGCAGGGGCCAGCCAAAAATCATTAAATGGGCGGGCCCAGCAGCAGTCAGGTGGGCTTAGCCCAAAGCACATTGGTTACTATTACAACTTGAACAATCAATCAGACAAAAGGACCCCTTTGATTGGTTGGGCCTGATTGGAAAGTACAGTAGGTGGGCATAGGCCCATGCCAGACCACCCGTGGCTACGCCTCTGGGGCTACGCCTCTGGGTCTGGGTCTGGATTTGGATTTGGGTTTGGGTCTGGTTCTGGATCTTGGTTTGGGTCTCAGCACAGCATCAGTTCTGCGTCTGGTCTGCAGAAGCTCCACTAGATCCAACACCATTCTCTGTTAACCCTGGCCCATACACACATGGACTCACATAAACTTAGCGGTTGTGGGGGGGGGGGCTTCTTTACTCATAGTGGTCAATGCCTCACTCTATTGTATTACTATAAATACTGTGGCAGAGGGAGCTCAGCTCCGGCTGGCTGTAGGTGAGGAGGGGGAGCTGAGCCTTGGCCCAGTTTAAACTCTGAACCTGGGAAGATTAACCTCAGAGATGGGGTCACTAAACCATATACCTGAAACGGCTTGCAGTTGGAAAGCTCCATCGTGTTGGTGTGTGTGTTTCTGCAGGAGTGTCCTATATCCTTGTGTTGGTGTGTGTGTCAGTATAGGAGTGAGTGGCATTCTGCCCTACAAAGCCAAAACACAGTAACTATGTATTTTGTCAAATTGAGTTTAGACTGGAAATTGACTTTATAACACCTCCTTTGTCTTGTGACTAAATGTCTTGTGTCTTCCTATTAAGAAAGTACATAAAAGCATCATCACTATTATACCTACAACATATTTGACTGGGCAGTATGACAACTTTGAAGGCATTTTCAAATATTCTTTGTAGGGCAGCATTGGTGTGTGTCTACAGGGATATGTGTGTGTGTGTGTGTTGGTCACTTTGTGTCCACAGGGTGTGTGTGTGTGTGTGTGTGCGTGTGTGTGTGTGTGTGTGTGTGTGTGTGTGTGTGTGTGTGTGTACACAGGTGTGTCCTATGTGTGTGTTGGTCACTTTGTGTCCACAGGGTGTGTCAGTGTGTCAGTGTGTTGGTGTATGTGTGGGTGTGGGTGTGTGTGTGTCTACAGGGATGAGTAGACTGGAGTGTGACGGGGTTGGAGCTGGGGTCTGTTCTGTGTTTGTGTACGTTGCTCAACACTCACACTGCTGATTTATGGCTGTTTGTGACAAGGACACATGACTGATTCCAGCTTCTCGATTCTGTGCAAAACCACAAGACTCCCTTTAAACTATCACCCCTACGCACCCCACCCAACTCCCCTCCCCCACCCTCTTCCACCCAACCCTCCGTCTCCGGCCACGTTCCAACACCCCGCCGCCCCCCCACACACACACACACAACCACCCGTATCCTCTCTGTGTCTCCGAGCGTCTCAGTCCTCTCAGGTAGCTGTCATCCTCCAGAGAAATTCCAGTGAGGTGACTCAGGGATCAGCGGTGAGAAGGCTGAAGAGGGAGAGGGGGTGGGTGAAGGTGGTAGGTGGTAGGTGGATGCGGTTGGGGGGTAGTTGTAGTGGTGGGGTAGTGATTCTAGGGTGGGTGGGGTGTGTGTGTGAAGGGGTAGGGGTGTGAATGGGGTAAGTGTGTGAATGGGGTAAGTGTGTAGATGGTGTAGGTGTGTAGATGGGGTAGGTGTGTAGATAGGGTAGGTATGTAAATGGGGTAAGCGTGTGGATGGGGTAGGTGGCTGGATAGTGTAGGTGTGTAGATGGTGTACTCTGAGTAAGGGTGGATGTTCCGTGTGTAAGGGTGGGTGCACCCTGTGTAAAGCATGTACCGTGTGTAAGGGTGGGTGCAACCTGTGTAAGGCATGTACCATGTGTAAGGGTGGGTGTATGCTGTGTAAGGGTGGGTGTACCCTGTATAAGGCATGTACTGTACCCTGTGTAAGGGTAGGTGAACACTGTGTAAGGCATGTACCCTGTGTAAGGTTGGGTTTACCCTGTCTAAGGGTGGGTGTACGCTGTGTAAGTGTGTAAGGGTGGGTGTATGCTGTATAAGGGTTGGTGTAGCCTCTGAAAGGCTGGGAACTGGTAGTTGGCTGTTATGCAATACTGTGTCACCAGGGAACATCTGATAAACTTGACATGTGCCAGTGTTCTTTCTAAAGGAGACTTTCTAAAGGAGAGCTGGTCTGTTTCTCCTATATGAGTGGCATGTCACTGTGCTGGTTTAAGTGTGTGTATGTTGTGTGTGTGTGTGTGTGTGTGTGTGTGTATGTTGGAGTGTGTGTTATACTAATTCAAATCAGCAGAGTGTTACACTAAGCTGTCTCATGTCTCTTCACATCACAGTCTATTACGTAACATCACTTGATTGCACTCGTTAGTCTTCCTAATGATGAGGGGTTTAATTAATTAATCAGTGATGTAATTAAAATGGCCAGTCCTTTAGACAAACCCAATCTAGACTGTGCTGGCAGTGTGGCTATCAGTGAGCACATTGTTTTCCGATGCACATGGGCAACTGGGAAAGACGGTGTTGACTATCACTCTCGATTCCCTCTGAGCATCTGCTCTTCATATAGCGCGGATTCCAGAAGACATTACACTACCAGCATTACTGGCAGAGACAGATGGAGAGACAGATGGAGAGAGAGAGAGAGAGAGAGAGAGAGAGAGAGAGAGAGATAGGGAAGGACAGATATATGGAGGGTGAAATCGCTGTGAAGCCTGACAGTTTACAGAGAGAGAGAGAGACAGGGAGAGATAGAGAGAGAGAGAGAGAGAAAGGGAGGGAGAGAGAGGGAGAGGGAGAGAGAGGGAGAGATAGAATGTGGGAGGAGATCAGAGGAGTTCAGAGGCAGAAAGAACGTGAGTGAAAGAGAGGGAGTGAAAAGAGAGGGAGTAAAAGAGAGATACAAAGAGATGTGGGGAGAAAGAGAAAAGGAACAGTGAGATGGCAGATAGGGGGAGAGGTAGAAGGAAAAAGGGAAAGTGCATGTGTGAGAAGGCAGCTGAGTAGATGCATCTGGGGCATTGGACGCTGAGGGGAAGAGAAGAGCAGGAGAGAGTGAGGGGTGAAGGAGTGAAAGAGTGTGACAACAGTGAATGAGACAAGAGTGGGATACTAGATACTAGAAGGAAAAAATAAAAGAGTGAGAGAAGAGAGCGAGACACTAGAAGGAAAGATATAAGTGAGAGAGAGAGTGATTGTAAGATGAAAGGGTGAGAGAGGAGGGAGTGATTATAAGATGAAAGAGTGAGAGAGGAGAGAGTGATTGTAAGATGAAAGAGTGAGAGAGGACGGAGTGATTATAAAATGAAAGAGTGAGAGAGGAGGGAGTGATTGTAAGATGAAAGAGTGAGAGATGAGGGAGTGATTGTAAGATGAAAGAGTGAGAGAGGAGAGAGTGATTGTAAGATGAAAGAGTGAGAGAGGAGTGATTGTAAGATGGATGAGGAGTGAAAGTTGCTGGGGCGAGAGAGACAGAGATCAGATGTGAGAGGTCAGACAGCTCAGGTGTCTGTCAGGGTTCAGTCTGAGGAGCAAAATTCCACAGTCACACCACACCACACCACACCACACCCCACCCCACCCCACAGCACATCAGACACATCGCTATTGGTTCTGTCAGCTGCCTGTCAAAAAAAAAACACCAATCAGAGGTTGGCATGCCTCAAAACAAGCTCAGGGTAATAGTGCAACGTCCGCTTGGCCTCTTCATGTGGATTCTATGCAGATCTAGGGGCTCTCCATGTGTGAACGAGAGGACATGCTCCCCTCTTTCATTACCCAACCTGCAGCAGTAATCACTACCATACTAGACCTGCAGACATGCAGTCTCCCATTAGCTCCCTCTGCCTGGCGTCTCGCATGGAAGCACGTCTGCCTGGGCATGACATTATGAGGACTAACGCATCTGTCTGGGCATGACATTATGAGGAATAACGCATCTGTCTGGGCATGACATTATAAGGAATAACACGTCTGTCTGGGCATGACATTAAAAGAGAGTAACACATCTGTCTGGGCATGATAGTGTGAGGAATACCACATCCTTCCAGGCAAGACATTATAAAGAACAAAGTGTCCATTTATGTGTGATATCATAAGAAATAATACATTTGTTTGGGCATGAAGAAGAATGCATGTGTTTGCTGTAATATTATAAATGATAATGCACATGTTTGCAATAATATTATAAATGATAATGCACATGTTTGCAGTAATATTATGAGGAATAATGCACATGTTTGTGCGTGATACCATGAAAATGAATAATACATCTGATTGGGGATGACATCATGAGCCAGTTGGGATCTAGTCTCTATAAGAGATCTCATCCTTGTCTGGTGTGAATCCAGTAGATCTTTTCAACAGTCAGCTGCTGTCTTGGACATGTTAATTTGGACATAACTTTAACCAAACACACACGAACACACACACACACACACACACACACACACACACACACACACACACACACACACACACACACACATGCAGAGCAATATTTTTGGAAGGGTACTTTTACTCTTTGAAATACTAATGTGGAGCAGTTTATGTGGAATGTGGTGCCAAAACGTTAGTAGAAGCAAACCTTTAAAACTTCCTGTCTCTTTGTGTCATCTGTGTATGGGGAAACTCAATCAGATGGTGTGTATGATCCATCCTGGATTATATATTTGTTATGTTGTGGTATGGTGGGATACAGTATGGTATGGTGTGGTAGGGTGTGGGATGGTATGGTAGGATACAGTATGGTATGGTGGGATACAGTATGGTATGGTAGGATACAGTATGGTATGGTGGGATACAGTATGGTATGGTGGGATACAGTATGGTATGGTGGGATACAGTATGGTATGGTGGGATACAGTATGGTATGGTGGGATACAGTATGGCATGGTGTGGTATGGTAGGATACAGTATGGTATGGTGGGATACAGTATGGTATGGTGGGATATAGTATGGTATGGTGGGATATAGTATGGTATGGTGGGATACAGTATGGTATGGTGGGATACAGTATGGTATGGTGGGATACAGTATGGCATGGTGTGGTATGGTAGGATACAGTATGGTATGGTAGGATACAGTATGGTATGGTGGGATATAGTATGGTATGGTGTGGTATGATAGGTTACAGTATGGTAGGATACAGTATGGTAGGATATGGGAATAACTTCTTTTTCACTGGGAAATTCCTAATTTTAAATGGAATAGCAACAGAAATGGCTGATAACAGGCACTATGCCAATAACAGGATCACTTTGCGCTAAATGTCTTACCACACATTAGTTCCCATTCACCTGAGCAGCTGTTAGTACTTAGCCAAACTCATCAGCCAGGTCGGTCAGCTAGCAAGTGAAATGACCTGTGTTACATGCACAGGTAGATGTGAATACATGGCAGTACTTCTACCTCCTGACGGCCGAATGTCCACCTGTTGGTGTGGTATGGTGTGATTTAAGACTGCATGGCGTAATATGATGGATCATAGTGAAAAGAGCTAGGTTGTAGGCAACTTGGCATTTGGAGCTTGACGTGTAGGGGTACCAGACATGACTTTTTCAAAATGTGTTATTTCCCAACTCTGGGTGGGAATCTATCAATCTACGGTTAGTATTATGAACGACACTCTTCATATCAATAATACTATTGGGGTAAATAGTACTGTAAAGATTAGTAACACTATGAAGACTAATACAGTTTTTGCCCACTGCTTGAACGCAATTGACATATGCTTAAACCAAAGTAACATAACTTGAAGTTGTGTTACCATGCCTTAAACACAGTGTAACCATACCTTAAACACAAACGCTGCTTTACACTTTAGTAGCAATTCTGCAACACACTTGCTCCTTTTTGCAACACACTTGCTCCTGCACACTACACACTATTTCATACATAAGACACTTCGTTAAAAAATCAAATACCAATGTATCATTGGCAAAACACATCTATTCAAAATACAAAAATCAGTGTTTTATATAAAGTACACTAGTGTGTTGCTGCTGATGTGACAGTGCTTTCATAAGATGCAAGTGTGTGCAATTTTGTCATCAGAGTGACATTTTGACAAAGGATTGTTAGGTTTTGATTGCAGAGTTTCAGTTTGACATAGATGTGAATGGGTTATTTCCAAGTGTTGTGTCTTATGTGCTTGTGTGTAGAGTTTTGGCACAGTGAGCCAAGTTTAACAAAATGTGTTTAAGCAATGGGCAAAAACTGTAACACTGTGAAGATTAGTAATTATGAAAGTTAGTGACACTATAGTGGTCAAAGACACTGTAAATCTGTAACAGTGTCTATCAGTAAAGCTGAAAGCAGTAAAGCTCTTGAGGTTCATGTAAGCGGTCTGAGCAACGCCAATCCAAAGAAATGGTTTCTCACGGCCTCCACTCGAGACCCTCTGTACAAAATGAAATGTAGTACGAGGGGTTGGTTTACCTAGGCTAAGTAAATCAGTGGTTTTTGCAGTGACTGGGCTGTGTTATGTAATCAGTGGCAGATTCTAAAACACTTTCCTTTATAGTAGGAAATCTCTCTTTCTCTCTTTCTCTCTTTCTCTCTTTCTCTCTTTCTCTCTCTCTCTCTCTCTCTGTTTTGTGGCTGTGTGTGTGTGTGTGGTGGGGGGTGTTGTGCCATGTGGTTTTAAATGTGTGATGAGGGTGGGGCTACCTTTAAAATTCACAGTAGAATGTGAGCTGTGTGCTTGATGATGTGGTATTGTGAAATTGTCTGGCAATAATTTAATAAAGGAGTGGTAAACCTCTGTCTTTCTCTCTCTCTCCCTCTCTCTCTCTCCCTGCCTCCCTCCCTCCCTTTCTCTCGCAGGCGGAGATGGGTGGATGGGTGGTGAGTCTCACATTGGGGCTCCTTACTTTGGCCCTCTATTTAACTAGTGGACATGCTGATGGTAAGCAAACACACACACACACACACACACAATCAACATTTCTCTGACACACACACACACACACACACACACAATCAACATTTCTCTGATACACACACACACACGTCTAGAAACAATGCATCTCATACACAAACACATACAACGTAAAGCCCAAATCATAATATTTCTCTGATAAACACACACACATACACACACAGACACACACACACACACACACACACACACACACATTTCTCTGATACACACGCACACACATGTCTAGAAACACTGCATCTTATACACAAATGCATACAACTAAAAGCCCACATCATACCTATAATATTTTTCTGATAAACACCCACACACACACACACACACACACACACACATACACACACTATAACCTCTTTGAGTAGGAGGTGTACTTTTATGTAGTCTGACAAGGATGTCACACACACACGCAGACACACACACACACACACACACACACACACTATAACCTCTTTGAGTAGGAGGTGTACTTTTATGTAGTCTGACAAGGATGTCACACACACGCAGACACACACACACACACACACACACACACACACACACTATAACCTCTTTGAGTAGGAGGTGTACTTTTATGTAGTCTGACAAGGATGTCACACACACACGCAGACACACACACACACACACACACACACACACACACACACTATAACGTCTTTGAGTAGGCGGTGTACTTTTATGTAGTCTGACAAGGATGTCACACACATGTACACACACACACACACACACACACACACACACACACACACACACACACACACACACACACACACACACACATAGTGTTGTTTTATGCCGTCTAACGAGGGTGTGTGTGTGTGTGTGTGTGTGTGTGTGTGTGCTCCCCTATGCTGCAGAGAACCACTGTCTGGCCAACCAGACCAGGACCTGCTCACAGTGCATCCAGGCAGGAAAGGGCTGTGGATACTGCCCCGACGAGGTGAGGCTGTCTGTGTGTGTGTGTGTGTGTGCTTGTGCATCCAGGCAGGAAAGGGCTGTGGATACTGCCCCGACGAGGTGAGGCTGTCTGTGTGTGTGTGTGTGTGCGCGTTTATGTGTGTCCGTGTGTATGTGTGTCTGTGTCTGTGTGTGTGTGTGTGTGTATCTGTGTGTTTGTGTGCGTGTGTGTGTATGTGTGTGTGTGTGTGTGCTTGTGCATCCAGGCCCTGATGAGGTGAGGCTTGATTACACTACACACACTGGCGCTGTGTGTCTGTGTGTGTGTGTCTGTGTGTGTGTGCGTGCTGCAATTAGGTAAAGGTGTGTGTGTGTGTGTGTGTGTGTGTAGGTAGTGCTCTGATTAGACAAAGGTGTGTGTGTGTTTGTGTACTGTATGACTGTGACAACTGCCCCAACAAAAGGGAGTGTGTGTGTGTGTGTGTGTGTGACTACCGCCCTAGTGTGGAGATGGAAAGTACAAGCAGGCAGTTAAATTAAAAATGAAAAACTAAACGCTGTACACAGATCTTTGTTCCAGACGTTACAGTCATACATTTCCCCTCTGACAGAGTGGCCAGGCAGTCACAGACACATTGCCATATGATGCCTCCATTAGCAAAGTCTTAATAACCCTTTTCGCCAACACTTTAGAACATAAACATTCCCTATAAATCATGTATAAATGTATTTGTTAACTCTTAACACTTCGTTCATCATTTATTAACCTTTATTTTCACGTTATTTCACATCAGTAAATAATTTATAATCATATTTATATTCTGTCTGCTTCTCTGTTGGCTGTCTTTATAAAGCAAGAAAAAAGTTTAATCACAGGTGCTAGAGACATCTGTCTCGGAAATCGGTCTGCACACTGTATTGCTCCAGAAAAAAGATTTTACTTAAAAAACAAGGTCACGTTTCCAAACTTTGCCTTGGTTTTTGAATAAAATCTTTTTCTTGGAGCAAAACAGTGTGCAGACCACCTCTTGTGAAATACCTGCTACACTTCCCTAGCATGTTGTTTTGAATGTGTGCATCTCTTGTCTTCTTTCATACAGACAGGCAGCTAACAGACAAGCAGGCAGAATATAAATATGTTTATTAATGATCTATTGATGAAAAATAACATGGCATACATGACAATGGCAAACAAATGATGAATGAAGTGTTAATTTAGAGTTAACAGATACATTTATACATGATGTATAGGGAGTAGCTACTCTAAAGTGTTGCCCACTTTTCAAAGCATATAATTATGAACGATTACAATGATGCGTCTTCACACACGGAGATAATTTATGTGCATTGCTGGGTGAGTGTATTCCTTAGAGACACTGCTTAATGGCATACTTATGGATGCTTTGTGTGTGTGTGTGTGTGTGTGTGTGTGTGTGGTGTGTGTGTGGTGTGTGTGTGTGTGTGTGTGTGTGTGTGTCTGTGTGTGTGTGTGTGTGTGTGTGTGTGTATGTGTGTGTGTGTGTGTGTGTGTGTGTGTGTGTGTGTGTGTATTTACGTGTGTGTGTGTGTGTGTGTATTTACGTGTGTGTGTGTGTGTGTGTGTGTATTTGGGTGTGTGTGTGTGTGTGTGTGTGTGTGTGTGTCTGTCTGTGTATCTGTGTGTATGTATTTGTGTGTGTGTGTGTGTGTGTGTGTGTGTGCATGCATGTGATGATTTATGTCTCATTAATGCCATGCTTATGGATGCTTTGCCTTATTAGTAACACTGGGGCAGCCTCTTACTGATTTACTGTTTACATCAGCCTGGAAATGATCACCCAGCAGCATATTATTGGTCGTTATTGTTGTTTAATGGGTGAGAGTTTGCAGTTTTTAAAGCAATACATTTGTCTTTGCTGTGTGTGTGTGTGTGTGTGTGTGTGTGTGTGTGTGTGTGTGTGTGTGTGTGTGTGTGTGTGTGTGTGTATGTGTGTGTGTGTGTGTGTGAGTGTTTGCATCTGCATGCTTGCGTGCATGTGTGTGTGTGTGTGTGTGTGTGTGTGTGTGTGTGTGTGTGTGTGTGTGTGTATGTGTGTGTGTGTGTGTGTGTGTGTGTGTGTGTGAGTAGGTTTTCGACTATCCTCGATGTGACCTCATCCAGCAACTGGAAGATCACAAATGTCGAAAGATTATGAGTGCAGAGGGCTCCTTTTCCGTGGACAAGGTAACTGTCTTTACTATGGGCAAGGTAACTGTCTTTACTAAGGGCAAGGTAAATAAATATACTCCACTATCATGGTAACTATATAAAGCACTACACTCCATTCTGTGTCTCTATGGAAATGGTAAATTAACTCCACCGTCTGTTTCTTTGAGGAAGGGAAACACATTTTATTTATTCACTCAAACTGAACCATCCAGACTCCAATAGCAGCCTATCCAATGATAAACAGCTGAAGTTCTCAGTTCTAAGTCAAGTGTTTCTATGTTTCTGTGTTTCTTTCTCATTTATGTGGCCATCATTACACTGCTGAAGTCTTGTTTTCTAAGCCTAGTCTTCCTGTGCCTCATTAGAACATGTCCATAAAGAAGTTTCTGAAGTACTCCTAGTTCCTGGTATTTCTGTGTTCCTTTAAAACATGGCCATCAATAGGCTGCTGAAGATGTCTGTTCTAAGCCCAATGTTCCTCTGAACCTTTAGAACATGTCCATCAATAAGTGTTTAAAATTCTCTGTTCTAAGCCCAGTGTTCCTCTGACCCTGTAAAACATGGCCATTGATACCCTGCTGAAGTTCTCTGTTCTAAGCCCAGTGTTCCTCTTACCCTGTAGAACATGTCCATAAACAAGTGCTGAAAGTTCTCTGTTCTAAGCCCAGTGTTCCTTTTACCCTGTAGAACGTGGCCATCAATACCCTGCTGAAGCAGTCGCAGGTGTCCCCGCAGTCGATGAGCATGAGTCTGCTGCCGGGGGAGGAGCGGGAGGTGGAGCTGGAGGTCTTCCAGCCAGAGAGGGGCCCCCTGGACCTCTACATCCTCATGGACTTCTCCAACTCCATGTCCGACGATCTCGACAACCTCAAGAACATGGGCAAAGAGCTGGGTGAGTGAGCGAGAGAGCGAGTGAGTTAGGGAGTGGGTGAGTGAGTTAGTGAGAGAGAGAGCGAGAGAGTGAGTGAATGAGTGAATGAGTGAGTGAGTGGGTGAGTGAGTGGGCAAGTGCCTAATTTTATCACTGTCCTCTTAACATTGCTTTTAAAACCTACCCCTCAACACTGATTTTAACACTGTCTTTGTAACACTACTTTTAAAACTTACCCCTCAACACTGATTTTAACACTGTCCTCTCAAAACTGATTTTAACACTGTCCTCTCAACACTGATTTTAACACTGTCCTCTCAACACTGATTTCAACACTGTCTTCGTAACACTGCTCAACCACACTGATTGTAACACTGTCCTCTCAACCACGGACCCTTCCTTCTCCTTGCAGCAACGCTGGTGGAGACCCTGTCTGACAACTACACCATCGGCTTCGGCAAGTTTGTGGACAAAGTCACAGAGCCCCAGACTGACATGAGACCATCCAAGTAAGAGCACCACACACACACACACACACACATACACTCACACACACACAAACACACACACACAGACACACATAAAAATGCAAGAAAAACATCTGCATCTGTTTGCCACTATTAGGGATTGCATCATCGACCAGAATGTTTTATTATGACCGCAGGCAGACAGACAGACAGACAGACAGACAGACAGACAGAGAGACACACAGCTTTTGGAGCACTCCAGTGACCTTTGCCCTTTGACCCGTCCTCCTGCAGGTTAAAGCAGCCTTGGCCCAACAGCGACCCCCCCTTCTCCTTCCAAAACGCCATCCGCCTCACCCCCGACATCGACTCCTTCCGCGCGGAGCTGCAGAAGCAGCAAATCTCTGGAAACCTGGACGCACCTGAGGGAGGGTTCGACGCCATCCTGCAGACGGCCGTCTGTCAGGTAGGTCAAAACATCATCATCATCAAATCAAATATGAGGAGTCCACGGGAAAACTGGCATAGTCACAAAATGCAGAAACTGAGAAAATGCAATTTATAACTTTGATTTTAATTTGATTTTATATACGTAAATGCAATTTAAAAATGCTTCTAGCCTGACAGCCTGACTAGACAGCAACACAGAACGTTGTTGCCATAACACCAACAGCTGACTTCATAGTTCCATAGAATGTTGGACGTTGAGCAAAAATGTACCTTCGAAGGCAGCATTTTAAGCATTTATTAAATTCAGCAGCCTTGATGCCTTGCTGCCACCAAAATCTCTCTTCGAAGGCAGCATTTTTTGCTGTTTCAGACACAGCCTCAATCTCTACTCTACATTCTCTCCTACTCGTCCACCGTCTCTTCATGTCTCCTATCCCTCTCTCCCACATGTTCCTGTCTTCTGCCCCTCTCTCCCTCTCTCTGCCCGTTTGCCCCTCGCTCCCTCTCTCTCTCTCTCTCTCTCTCTCTCTCCCTCTCTCTGCCCCTCTGCCCCTCTCTCCCTCTCTCTGCCCGTTTGCCCCTCGCTCCCTCTCTCTCTCTCTCTCTCTCTCCCTCTCTCCCTCTCTGCCTCTCTCCCTCTCTCTGCCCGTTTGCCCCTCGCTCCCTCTCTCTCTCTCTCTCTCTCTCTCTCTCCCTCTCTCCCTCTCTGCCCCTCTCCCTCTCTCTGCCCGTTTGCCCCTCTCTCTCTCTCCCCCTCTCTCTCTCTCCCTCTCTCTGCCCCTCTCTCCCTCTCTCTCTCTCTGCTCCTCTCTCTCTCTCTCTGCCCCTCTCTCCCTCTCTCTCTCTCTGCCCCTCTCTCCCTCTCTCTCTCTCCCTCTCTCTCTCTCTGCCCCTCTCTCCCTCTCTCCTTCTCTCCCTCTCTCTCTCTCTCCCTCTCTCTCCCTCTCTCTCTCTCTGCCCCTCTCTCCCTCTCTCTCTCTCTCTCTCTCTCTCTGCCCCTCTCTCCCCTTCTGCCCCCCCCTCTCTCTGTCCTTATTTCCTTCTCTACCTCTCTTTGCCTGATCCTCCCTCTTTCTCTCTCTTTCTCTCCCCCCAACTCCCCTTTCACGCCCTAATGTCTCTCCCCCATTTATCCCCCTTCATCATTCTATCTTTCTTTCCACCATTTTGTCACTCTTTACTTCTAGCATGATTTCTACCATGATTTCTATCATCATTCTATCTTTCTCTCCACCACCTTCTCATTTTCCTCCCTCATTTCTCTCTCCAATGCCACCCAGTCGGAGATTGGCTGGCGTCCTCACAGCACCCACCTACTGGTCTTCTCCACCGAGTCGGCGTTCCACTACGAGGCGGACGGTATGAACGTGCTGGCGGGCATCCTGCCCCGCAACGACGAGTTCTGCCACCTGAACCCCAGCGGCGCCTACGACCGCTTCCGCCAGCAGGACTACCCGTCCGTGCCCACGCTGGTGCGGCTGCTGGGCAAGCACAACATCATCCCCGTCTTCGCCGTCACCGAGCACTCCTACTCCTACTATGAGGTACACTACACAGCACTCGCTCAGGGTGGCCAAGCAGTGAGGCGCCTCCTGCTGGTTTGGAGTATGTACTGCTCTCATGGTTAACAGTCTAGTATTTAACACTAAAAGTAATTACCATTCATTTCCATATGACAATTTGTTTCAGTTAATTGACTTTCATATAGCAATAACATTATGTGTCCATGTGTGTTTGTTGCTTTTTTTTCTTTGTGTGTGTGTGCGTGCGTGCGTGTGCATGCGTGCGTGCGTTCATGCGTGCGTGTGTGTGTACGTGTGTGTGTGCGTGCCTGCGTGTGTGTGCATGCGTGCGTGTATGTGCGTGTGTGTGTGTGTGTGTGTGTGTGAGCAGAAGTTAGCGTACTACTTTCCCATTGCTGAGCTGGGGAAGCTGGAGGAAGATTCCAGCAACATCCTGGATCTCCTGAGAAACGCCTTTTTGGTAAGGCCCTCAGAGTGTGTGTGTCAGTGTGTGTGTGTGTGTTTGTATCTACAGTATCTACAAAAGCAAGGAATGTCTGTGTATGTGTGTGTCTGTCACTCTGTCTGTTCCATGCTCGGAGCTCAAATGTGTCTTGCTAATGTCACAAGTGAGTGCAGTGGCAAATGTCATGTCATTAGGACAACAAATGACAAATATATCAGTAAAATTAGCTTCAACTGCCTTTGTGTGTTTGTGTGTCACTCTGGCCACCGTAGCCACTCCCCCTCTCACACACCAGGGCTGCATCAGCGGCCTCTACACTGGTGCTGTATAATACTGGTCACTGTGTAAGACGCATCGTGAGAAAATGTGTGTGTGTTTGTGTGTGTAACAACGTCATCAACGTGTGTGTGTGTGTGTGTGTAACAACGTCTCCTCTGCAGAGCATCTGGGCACTGTAGCCAACCCCACCTCTCAAAGGCCTTTGCACTAGTGCTGTATAATTCTGATCACTGTGTGAGACGTGTGCTAAAAAAAAGTGTGTATGTGTGTGTGTGTAACAACAATGGCATCCCTCTCCACTGCAGAGCATCCGTTCCAAGATCAATATCCGAGCGGAGAACAAGCCCCGCGTCCTGGAGACACAGATCCTCTCGGCCACCGGACAGCTCGCCGAAAACGGCAACTTCCAACTCACGCCTGGAACAATCGTACGTGTGTGTGTATGTGATTGGTTGTGCAAGTGTTTGTGTGTGTGTATGTGTGTACACCACCTCGCACCTGAAGCAACTGTATGTGTGTGTGTGTGTGTGTGTGTGTGTGTGTGTGTGTGTGTGTGTGTGTGTGTGTGTGTGTGTGAGTGTTTCTGTGTGTTCTGAGCTTGCATGCCAGCAGGCACACTACGTTGTGAAGGCACATGTGTTATCCAATGACACACACACATACAAATAGTACACACATTTTTCAGTTTATCATGTGTACACATCCCTCTCCTCTCCTCTCCCTTGTGTGTGTGTGTGTGTGTGTGTGTGTGTGCGTCTGATTGGCTGTGTATGTGTGTGTGTGTACGTGTGTGTGATTGACTGTGTATGTGTGTGTGTGTGTATGTGCGTGTGATTGGCTGTGTATGTGTGTGTGTGTATGTGTGTGTGATTGGCTGTGTATGTGTGTGTGTGTACGTGTGTGTGATTGGCTGTGTATGTGTGTGTGTGTACGTGTGTGTGATTGGCTGTGTATGTGTGTGTGTGTACGTGTGTGTGATTGGCTGTATATGTGTGTGTGTGTACGTGTGTGTGATTGGATGTGTATGTGTGTGTGTGTGTATACGTGTGTGTGATTGGCTGTGTATGTATGTGTGTGTACGTGTGTGTGATTGGATGTGTATGTGTGTATGATTGGATGTGTATGTATGTGTGTGTACGTGTGTGTGTGTGTGTGTGTGTGTGTGGTTGGTGGTGCAGGGCAAGTTTAAGCTGAAGGTGCAGGCCAACCGTACGGTGGGGGAAAAGCACGTGTGTGATATGTTGGCGTCGGAGAGGGAGGGGCAGATGCGGGTCAAGCCCACCACCTTCAGCACCGCGCTAGAGGTCAACGCCAACATCCGATGCGCCACCTGTGAATGTGAGAAGGTAGGTACCACCACACACACACACACACACGTACGCACTCATACACACAGACGTGCATGTGCGCACACACACTTACGCACACTTACAGTTTTTGTCTATCGCTTTGGTACATTTTTCGAATCTTTCTTGCAATTTGCAGAAGATCGAGTGCATTTCTCAAAACAGCTTGGACAAATAGCAAAACACCGTGGATCACCTGCAAAAGCCAGTCTCTTACTCAAAATCCTTAGTTCATCCCTCAAAAGCAGGTTTTTGTGTCAATATATGTGTCAGTGCCATCAGAATGTTTAGTCATTGTTTCACTGTGTACGGATAAGACAGTCAAATTCATTAGTCATGTTGGCAATTGAGTAGTGCACTTCGAAGGGACATTTTGATGTAAAATGTGGTTTAGGTGTGATGACAAGTGCTGTACATTTGACCTCATATGATGTATATGTGAGAGATTGATTGCAAAAGGCAAGATTTAGATTTATAGAATGTCTTCTTTATTGGCAGACATTGACATTGCAGTGCGTAAAGAAAAAAAAAAGACAGCACTGCACAGAACAAAGGTAAAATACAGTAAGTAAACATAGGTCAAGAATATAAATATAGGTCATACAGTAAGTAAACAAAAAATATGAACATCTTCCCAAATTCTAAATCCTAATCCTAATCTTCAGCTTCTTCAGCTTCTTCTCGTTCCCGTCTGTCAGGCCACAAATTTTCATCCACGTCACGCTGTTGTCCAATTTCTTGTCCTTCCATTGTCAGACATTGTAACTTTGTATTGTGCTCTGGTTATATACTTTCCATTACAGTAAATATGAAGATGCTCTCTCTTCGGCACCACAGTCCCCAAAACACACAGACACACACACTCAGACACACACACACACACACACATACACACACACACACACACACACACACACACACACACACACACACATGCTGATGCTCTATCCTCGGCCCCACAGGTGCCATCGGTGAGGTCCCAGAGATGCAGTCTGAACGGAGACCTGGTCTGTGGGAAGTGCCAGTGCTACAAAGGCTGGTAAGCTCACTGTGTGTGTGTGTGTGTGTGTGTGTGTGTGTGTGTGTGTGTGTGTGTGTGTGTGTGTGTGTGTGTGTGTGTGTGTGTGTGTGTGTGTGTGTGTGTGTGTGTGTGTGTGTGTGTGTGTGTGTCTGTGTGTGTGTCTGTGTGTGTGTGTGTTTGCTTCATGACCTGTCGTCTTGTTGTCCTCCTTGCCACAGCCATGGTGTATGCAGGAAGAAGGGGAGGTGTGTTTTGTGTGTGTATGTGTGTGTGTGTGTGTGTGTGTGTGTGTGTCTGTGTTTCAGGTTGGGCCCCTACTGTAACTTCTCTGGTGGGGCCTCCTCTAACATCGCGAGTGTGTGTGTGTGTGTGTGTGTGTGTGTGTGTGTGTGTGTGTGTGTGTGTGTGTGTGTGTGTATTCCAGGTTGGGCCCCTACTGTAACTTCTCTGATGGGGCCTCCTCTAACATCGCGAGTGTGTGTGTGTGTGTGTATTGCAGGTTGGGCCCCTACTGTAACTGCTCTGATGAGGCCTCCTCTAGTGTGGCGAGCTGCATGGCGCCCAATGACAAGGAGCCGTGCTCTGGGCGTGGGTCCTGCCTGTGTGGCACCTGCGTCTGCTACAACCCCAAACAGTACGAGGGCCCATACTGCCAGTACGACAAGACACAGTGCACACGATTCGGAGGCTACGTCTGCAATGGTGAGAAAAGGATGGGTGGATAGATAGATAGATAGATAGATAGATAGATAGATAGATAGATAGATAGATAGATAGATAGATAGATAGATAGATAGATAGATAGATAGATAGATAGATAGACAGACAGACAGACAGACAGACAGATAGACAGATAGATAGATAGTGAGATAGACAGAGAGACAGACAGAGACAGACAGACAGACAGACAGACAGACAGACAGACAGACAGATAGATAGACAGATAGATAGATAGATAGTGAGACAGACAGACAGACAGACAGACAGATAGACAGATAGAGATGCAGACGTAGGTAATGTTGTGTTAAAGTTGACACTATTGGGCAGTGTTGAGTCTGAAATGTGACTGGTCTGAACTTTGTGCCTGTACTTCATGTGTGTGTGATGTGTTAATGCGTGTGTGTCATATGTGTGTGTGTGTGTGTGTGTGTGTGTGTGTGTGTGTGTGTGTGTGTGTTTTTCTTTCGGTCAGCTCGTGGCCGTTGCTCCATGGGTCAGTGTATGTGCGACGAAGGCTGGGAGGGGCCAGCTTGTGACTGTCCAATCAGCAATAGGACGTGCATGGAAAATGGGGTGAGAACAATGCACACGCGCACACAGGCGCGCACACACGCACGCACGCACGCACGCACGCACGCACCTACACCTTTAACAGTGCTGGGTTTTGTAAAATAAATTGTGCTCCTCACGGTCCTGGGAAAGTGTGTTTATATATGTTTTTATGTGTATATATGCTGATGTTCCCTTGTGTGTGTGTGTGTGTGTGTGTGTGTGTGTGTGTGTGTGATTTTTGCCCTGTAGGTCTTGTGCAGTGGCCGAGGTGTGTGTAAGTGTGGCCGCTGTGAATGTGGTCAATACGGCATGGAACTTGGCCCTACATGTGCACCCAGCTTCCAGGTGTGTGTGTGTGTGTGTGTGTGTCTGCCTGTGTCTGTGTGTGTTTGTGTGTGTGTGCATTTGCAAAACTAGATTAGCATAGATGTATGTCACTACACTGCTAAATTGTATGTTGACATTGTGACTCAACCCACCTGCAACCCGCGTTTTCTTCCTAAAAAACAAACTGCACCGCCAGACCCGCGGGCTTTGGGTCGATCCGCTCATCACTAGTACAGGTATAGCTTGTGTGTTGCTAATACTTTACAGGTAGGCCTATAGCTTGTATGCTAATACTTTACATGTATTGTATGTTGCTAATACTTTACAGGTATAGCTTGTATGCTAATACTTTACAGGCATGGCTTGTATGTTGCTAATACTTAGAGGTATAACTTGTAGGTTGCTAATACTTAACACAGGTATAGCTTGTATGCTAAAATTTTGACCATATAGCTTGTATGCTAATACTTTAGAGGTATAGTCTGTATGCTAATGCTTTACAGGGATAGCTTGTATGTTGCTAATGCTTTAGAGGTACAGCTTGTAGCATGACTCTGTGCAGACAGACTGCACCTAGACAGTATTGTGTCTATAAGCAGTAAACAGCTATGATGGTGTGTATATGTATGTATAAATACATTCAAATATATGTGTGTGTGTGTGTGTATAGGCTCAGCTGAGCATGTGTGAGGGCACACACAGCTGTGTGCAGTGTCAGATGTGGAAGACGGGGGAGAAGAAGGAAGAGGAGGAGTGTAACAAATGCCCTTTTAAGGTCATCCCAGTGGACGAACTCAAAGACAGTAAGGCAGATGTTTCTCACGTGTGTGTGCGTGCAGGTGTGTGTGTGAATGTGTGTACACGTGCACGCACACTTATAATGTTGTATCGCTATTGATGTTCTACTGTATGTGTGTGTGTGTGTGTGTGTGTGTGTGTGTGTGTGTGAATGTTTGTGCACATGCTCATGTGCTTATAATGTTGAATTGCTATTGATGTTGTACTGTAATGTGTGTGTGTGTGTGTGTGTGTGTGTGTTTAGGGGAAAAGGTGCTTGAGAAGTGCACATTCCGTGATGAGGATGATGACTGCACCTACCACTACACTGTAGACCTCTCCGCCGAGAAGAAAGACACCGAGGTAGAGGTACTGAAGAAAAAAGGTGAGACACCCCCCCCCCCCCCCCCCCCCCCACACACACACACACACACATTGTATTTATTTCTTCCTGCGTTCCTGCGGCTCATCCCCCTCATCATGTTTCTCGTGTGTGTGTGTGTGTGTGTGTGTGTGTGTGTGTGTGTGTGTGTGTGTGCGCGTGTGTGTGTGTGTAGACTGTCCGGCGGCGGGGTTCCTGTGGCTGATCCCCCTCATCATGTTCCTCATGCTGCTGCTGGGGCTGCTGCTGCTCTGCTGCTGGAAGTACTGCGCCTGCTGCAAGGTACTGGACACGCACGCACGCGCACACACACACACACGCACACACACACATGCACAAACAAACACACATACACACACGCACACACACACAAACACACACACATACACACACACACACACACACACACACACACACACACACAAACACACACACATACGTGCCCACACACATATACACGCACATACACATACACCCATACTGTACACACATACACGCATGCATACTCACACCCAAGCACATGCATACACACACACACACATACACGCACAAATACACACACACACACATACACACATGCACACACACACATACACATGCCCACATGCACACACACACAAAGACATACACTGCAGAGAGATACAATAAAATTTGCACAGTGTTGAATTATTTATTAAAGTCTTACTTCCATATTTCTCTCTCTCTCCTTGTCTGTTTTCTCTCCCTCTCTCTCTGTCTTTCTCTCTGTCTCTCTCTTTGTCCATCTCTCTGTATGTCTCTCTCTCTCTCTTTCTATCTCTCTCTCTCAGGCCTGTTTAGCACTGCTTCCCTGTTGCGGAAGAGGTGAGAGCTAAAGTGAAAGTGTGTTTGCACCCATGTGTGCATGTGTGTGTGTGTGTGTGTATGCGTGTGTATGTATGTTCCTTTGCCATGTGTGTATTATTGCACATGTATGTGTGTGTGTCTTAACGTGTGTGTGTGTCTGTGTGTGTGTGTATGTGTGTGCATTTGTATGTTCTTTTGTGTGTGTGTATTAACGTGTGTGTGTGTGTGTGTGTGTGCATGTATTAACGTGCATGTGTGTGTGTGTGTGTGTCAGGGCGTACGGTGGGCTTTAAGGAGGACCACTACATGCTGCAGCAGTCCCTGCTGACGTCGGACCACCTGGACACCCCCATGGTGCGCGCTGGCCCCCTCAAGAGCGCCGACATGGTGCGCTGGAAGATCACCGACAACGTCCACCGTGGGCCTGACCACCCCCTTGCACGCGTGCAGCCCAACCCCAAAGAGACCAGTCAGTACACACACACACTAACATACGCGCACACACACACACACTAACATACGCACACACATACACACACACACACACAGCCCAACCCCAAAGAGACCAGTCAGTACACACACACACACACACACTAACAAAGACACCGGTCAGTACACACCCACACACAAACACAGCCCAACCCCAAAGAGAGCAGTCAGTACACACACACACACACATACACACAAACACACACACACACACACACACACTAACATACACACACACAGCCCAACCCCAAAGAGACCAGTGTGTACAACCACAAGTGCATGCACACCTACATACTTACATACACACACACAGACAGTGGAGTCAGAGGAGGTCAGAGTTCAAAGGTCACTCGAGTACATGTAGACATGTAGTAGGCTGTGTGACAGTGAGGTCCCACACTGGACCTAGATGAGGGACATGGGGGTGCTAGCATATGTACAGTAGGCTAAGTCTGTAGTGGTTAGGCTCTGTTAAGGTACATGGGCTTGAGGTTTGCACACTAGCATGTGTTGCTAGCATATGTATTAAAGTATTGTAATAACCTTACATGCAACAAATTCCCCACACGTTTCTGGTCTCAAGTTCACTGGACACAGGTTTTAGGCATTAGACAAAGTTAACACAACATGCAAAAAGGAGAGGTGTCATCCTCTGGTCTTCTTTCATCCTAAGGATGACCGCTAAATTGTCCTACATGTATGCCCATATGTTCGTAGCGGCTAGCCTCTGTTAAGGTAAATGGGCAGGTAGATGCCCTTGAGGTTTGCACACTACTGTAGCATGTGTTGCTAACATATGTGGCATTGAAGTATAAATGATTATGGTTTGCTTATTAGCATGTTGTGTTTTTTTAACTAGTGTTTGTTGCCAGCTGCTTTGTCATGCAATCAAAATACCACAACCTATAGGAACATTTAAGAAACGTCTTGAAACTAATAGGAGAGCAATGCATAGTATAGCACTGTAAATACATTTGAGTGTAGTTGGATAGTTGGAGTTTAGTATATTTGGACTTTATTATCTGCACTTTTTCTCATACACTCCACTTGTGTTATCTTGTCTTGCCTCCTCTCCTTCCCACTCTCCCTGCTTACCATGCCATTGAAACACCACAAGTTTAAGAAAAATGTAACTAATAGGAGAGTAATGCATACAGCACAGTATGCACCCACTGTACTGTGTCCCTCTATAGTATAGTACAATAATCCCCTGTACTGCATCCCTCTATAGTATAGTACAGTAATCCCCTGTACTGTGTCCCTCTATAGTATAGTACTGTAATCCCCTGTACTGCGTCCCTCTATAGTATAGTACAATAATCCCCTGTACTGCGTCCCTCTATAGTATAGTACAGTAATCCCCTGTACTGCGTCCCTCTATAGTATAGTACAATAATCCCCTGTACTGCGTCCCTCTATAGTATAGTACTGTAATCCCCTGTACTGTGTCCCTCTATAGTATAGTACAATAATCCCCTGTACTGTGTCCCTCTATAGTATAGTACAATAATCCCCTGTACTGTGTCCCTCTATAGTATAGTACTGTAATCCCCTGTACTGTGTCCCTCTATAGTATAGTACAATAATCCCCTGTACTGCGTCCCTCTATAGTATAGTACAGTAATCCCCTGTACTGCGTCCCTCTATAGTATAGTACAATAATCCCCTGTACTGCGTCCCTCTATAGTATAGTACAGTAATCCCCTGTAATGCACTGTGTCCCTCTATAGTCCAGTTCCCTCTCTCCCAGCTTTATCATGCCATTGAAACACCGCCAGTTTAAGAAAAGTCTAACTAATAGGATAGTAATGCATAGTATAGTACTGTAATCTCCTGTACTGTGTGCCTGTATAGTCCAGTACTGTAATCCCCTGTACTGTGTGCCTCTATAGTCCAGTACTGTAATCCCCAGCAATCCATCTATAGTATAGTACTGTAATCCCCTGTACCCTACTGTGTCCCTCTGTAGTCCAGTTCCCTCTCTCCCTGCGTCTGAAGCGCCTCTTCTCCGACAGCCTGGCTCGCCCGGAGAGCCGCGACGCCGAGGCCCTTCGCCATGAAGTGGAGGAGAACGTGAGTAGTTGTGTGTGTGTGTGTGTGTGTGTGTGTGTGTGTGTGTGTGTGTGTGTGTGTGTGTGTGTGTGTGTGTTGTGACCATACACACACACAAAATGAGCTGTGCTTAATGACAATAAGCTTGCGCGTGGGTGTGGGTGTGTGTGTGACGATAGGCTTGTGTCTGTTGTGATGCACCTAGTAATGTACCTTTCCTTCTGAACCACAGCTGAATGAGGTGTACAAGCAGATCCCAGGATCACATAAGGTCACTGGCACCACATTCAGGTGAGAAGAGATGATCAGTAGTCTTGTGTTTCAGAATTGCTATAAAGATCTGGAGAAACTGCTAAACAGAATGGGTTGTAGCCCTTTAGTGGCCACTGTATCACCGGTGGAACGACTCACTTTGAATGGAAAAAAAACATAACTACAACATTACAACATTGCTAGGACTTTACAGAGAGTCTTTAGTAACACATTACAACTTGGTTATTGCCATTCTGGTAACAACAAAGTTATAATAGAGGGTGTCTCTTAATATTTTGTTTTTATTATTATTATAAATGTGATATATCACTGAGCTGTTGTGCTGTGTTTTCTCTTTCTTCTCAGGACCCAGAGGAATGCTGGGAAAAGGTAAAGATGACAGCCATTTTAAGTGTGTGTGTTTGTGTGTGTGTGTGTGTGTGTGTGTGTGTGTGTGTGTGCATGCGTGCGTGTGTGGAGGTAAAGATGACACAGCCTTTTTAACCACAAATGCTCTTTAACCACCCTTATATCCTTACAGT
>CM050216.1:8293438-8305938 GCA_027475355.1 Coilia nasus | reverse complement strand
GTGATTATGTGTGTGGTTGTATGTGCGTGAACACTGTGTGTGTGTGTGTGTGTGTGTGTGTGTGTGTGTGTGTGTGTGTGTGTGTGTGTGTGTGTGTGTGTGTGTGTTTGTTCCCCCTCTAGCCAAGAGTATCCTGACATTCCTGCAGCCATCCTACACGTACAGCCGTCAGGAGGGTGTGGCCAACATCCCTATTAGTCGTGAGATCATTGAGGACGGACGCACACAGGTCACCTACCGCACCCGCGACCTCACCGCCAAGGACAAAAAGGTCAGGGGACAAATCATCATTGAACCGCTGCCCAATCACAGAGTACACTTGATGATTATGGGTGAATTTGTTCATTAACATGTGTTTGTTGTTGTTGCGTTTATGTTGATGTTTCTGTGGTAATGTTAAAATACTGTTATACTATGTTTATTACATAGAATAATTTCTTTTACATGCTGCTAAGAAGGTGCTCGAATAAATCAGTGTTTATCGTTTTTAGCATAACCATGTAATACCATTCTAATAGTATATTGTTAGCATAACAGTGTAATACTTACCTGATAGTGCGTGTTTGTAAGGCTATGATATTAATATAATAGTGTGTTGTTGTGGCAGGACTATGCGTAATATTAATGTCATATTCTGTTGTTTTGGAAGGACTATGTGTAACATTACAGGGGCCATATTATGCTCTTTTTCAACAGGTTAGTATAGGTATATGGGCTACAAAAACATGTTCATCAAGTTCTTTGCACAAATTCACTGTCAGGAATTACTGTTTTTTTTTTACAGCGCTTTGAGTGTTTATTGGAGCAATGCAAACCCAAATGACAATACAGAAATGCACAAAAAGTGATTTTTGCATAATATGGCCCCTTTAATATCATGTTGTGTTGTTGTGGCGGGACGATGTGTAACATTAATATAATGTTGTGTTGTTGTGGCAGGGCTATGTGTAACATTAATATGATGTGTTGTTGTGGCAGGACTATGTGTAACATTAAAGGGGCCATATTATGTTACTATGCGTTGTGACAGGACTATGCGTCGGTGGAAGGCGATCTGACGTACCAGCCTGGCGAGACGCAGAAGTCGGTGCCCGTGAAGCTGCTGGAGCTGGGCGAGGCCGACAGTCTCCTGGACGATGGGCGGCAGGTCAAGCAGTTTGTCATGGACCTCAGCAACCCGCGCCAGGGCGCCAAACTGGGTCGCTACCCACGCACCACCATCACCATCGCCGACAAGCCTGGTAGGAGTGGCCGCGCCTCACCTGCCTCACCCCTCACCTGATTGGCTGCTTCAGTAATAACTAGAAAAGCACTCAGAGAGCACAGACCTCTGCCACGACAGCTCAGATCACCACCAAAATCTCATCACTTTTAAGATAGCCACAAGAGGGTGACAATTTTGTGGGAAACAATTTGGCCTTATCTTGCAATGGTGAACAATCCTGGATCCAGATGGTGATCCGGATCACCACCAAAAACTAAACAGTTCTAAGTTAGCCAACTTCTGATCTATCCTGAAAATGTCATCAAAATCCGTCCAGAACTTTCTGAGTTATGCTATTAACAGACAAACACAGAAATGGACAGACAAGCAAGCAAACCAACGCCGGCGAAACATGAAAGCTTTCCGGTCCCCAGCCGCCCCAGGGGGGCCAGTCAATCTAACATATATTAACATCTTCTGTGTAGATTCTCATTCATTCAGGGTATGGTAGACAAAGGGGCTAAGTTGTAAGTTCTTAGTAGAGCTTGAAGACGTTTCACCTTTCATCAAAAGGCTTCTTCAGTTCAAAACTGTTCTCAACTGAAAAAGCCTTTTGGATGAAAGCTGAAACCTCTTCAAGCTCCAAAAAAAGTCCAGTTGCTTACAACTTAGCTCCTTTGACTTAACATCCTAACATTCCTTTGTATGCCCTAACATGTATCCCTGTGTGTTTCCTCTCGGCCCAGAGCCCAGTGTGATGATGTTTAAGAAAGGCACGCAGACCTTCACGGCGGCCGACCCTGTCTACACCATTCCCGTGGTGCGCACCCGGAACATGGAGGGTCCCGCCACCGTGCACTGGCGCACACGCAAAGCCTCCCGCTTTGAGGTGTCGGGCCCGCTCAAGTTTGCGCCGGGCGAGAGCGAGAAGAACATTGTGATCGACGCGCGCGCCCACCCCGGGCCCATCACCCCCGAGACCTTCCAGCTCGAGCTGTTCGACCCCAGCCCCAACACTGCCATCGGAGAGAGGAAGACCACGCTGGTCAACGTCACTGATCGCGGTGAGCACACACAAACACACACACACACACACACACACAGATGATCACAGTGATCAATGTTGCAGACCCTAAAGAAATGTCCCTAAACGAAGCCTACCCAAAGAGATACACAAGCACACACACAGACAGAGAAACACAGAAACACACACACTCATCCACAGACCTACCACTTCTACACACGTTACAACAAATGAAATACATAATAGGATTCATCCATATTTAATAACGTCATATTGGTTTAAAGTGATAATGTGTTTGAAATTAGCCCATGCATGAATAAGTATTATTTGACTTATTCAATCAAAGCTGATTGATCCTGACCAGTGATATGTGATGACGAGAAGTTAAATTGGGCCGGAGCCCTCCGGAGCTCAGCTCCCCCTTCTCCTTCCCATTCTCCCCCCCTCCTTACAAAAGCCAGTTTAACCCCTGGTGATGTTTGTCCACATCAGGCGACATGAACATCCAGGACATGATCCCGCTGCAGAACATGAACCAGAAGGTCTCCTCCCCTGGAGGCGTCCCATTCTCGCCCGCCAACATCAAGGCCAACGCCACCGGCCCCCGCAACATCCGCCTCAACTGGAGCTCCGTGCCCGGCGCACTTGGCTACAAGGTGAGGCTAGCCCAGGTTCAGACACACACACACAGGAAAGGTTAGCCCAGGTTCAGACACACACACAGGAAAAGACTAGCCCAGGTTCAGTCACACACAAGAAAAGACTAGCCCAGGTTCAGTCACACACACAGGAAAATATGTTTAAAAAACACACCGGCTTTTTGGGAAAACTGCTAATTTTGCTGTTTACCCTACAAAACCACATGACAGAACACATAACGTTTTCCTGCTCTGTGCATACAGTAGTTTCTTGACTGACACTGCTATCATTTTCCTAGCCTAGCATCATTTACTGTGCGTGGGTTAAACCTGATAGCCTGGAGCTTTAGCGCTAGCTGATTGATTTTGGCTGATGCTGTGGATGGCAGACTAGGTTATTGAACACACAGAGAAGGGCATGCATCGCCTTATCCAGCTCTGTAGTAGAGAGCAACTAAGAGCAACTAGATGCTTTCTGCTAATGATTCACATTTAATTACTAGGTTTATTTCTTTCTATTTTAAATTAAATGTCTTTTATTTACCTTACACATATTTTACTTTTATCCCCATTAAGCATTTACACTTATTTTATCTTTTATGCTTTTACACATTGTTCTTTGCTTTTTTTGTTAAGGACATTGAACTGCCTCTGTGTATGAAATACGGTATACAAATAAACTTGCCTTGCCTTGCCTAAGTCAGTTTCCCATACAAGTGGCATGTTTATTTAGTTTAGTTGTGCTGTTGTTAAGGGACTTCACAGTGGCCAGACTTCTTTATACTCTTTTTAACTTCCTACTCCTTACAACAACTTCAAGTGTTTTATCCAGGAATTTCTAGGCCTTCAAGTATCTAAAATTACTTCATAATTACTTAATACTTAATAAATGTTCTTTGTCGTCCCTGCTTTTTCTGTTCCCTCACCTCCAATGCCTCAGGTGAAATACTGGGTGTACGGGGACCCAGAGGAGAATGGGCAGGTGGTTGATGTGAAGTCTACGCAGGCCGAGCTGACTAACCTGTACCCCTACTGCGACTACGAGATGCGTGTGTGCAGCTACAACGCCATGGGCGAGGGGGGCTACAGCGACATGGTGCCCTGCCAGACTCTGGAGGACGGTGAGTGACTGAGCATGCTCTGTAGTCTGTGGAGAAAGAAAGTGCCTCTCTCCTCTCTCTCTCCTCGCTCTGTTTGACCTCTGACCCTGCTTGTCCTCCTCCAGTCCCCAGTGAGCCGGGCCGCCTAGCCTTCAACGTCATCAGCCCCACCGTCACGCAGGTGAGCTGGGGAGAGCCCGCCGAGACCAACGGTGTCATCACTGACTACGAGGTCATCTACACACCCATCAACGATGACAGCAGTAAGACCTCTCTCTGACCTCTCAGCTCATAGATATATGCATCTGTGCCCATTATATGGGATCCTGCAGATCAGAAGTCATGATAATCAGTTCCATCTATTGTCTATATTCAGAGTTTATGCTCTGTGAAGCACCTGTGAGGTCTTTTTGAGTTGTCGTTGGAGCTCTAGAAGTTTTATAGAAATATACAGTATATAGATATACATATAAATAGGTATATAAAAATAGAAATATTTTCTTAAATAAACGATGTTTCTCCACTGTCACTGTACTTTTAGTGGCAGAACAGTAGTTTAAAAAGTACAGTCTCGTATCTTGTGTCTCGTATGTTGGTATCACCTCCACAGCACTGAACAATGTTTCCTCACTGTCACTGTGCCTCTAATGGCAGGTTTACTGTAAACAGTAATAACTAGTGTCTCTTATCTCGGTATGACCTCCACAGCACTGGACCCAGGTCTTAAACTAACTGTCTTTATCTTCTGTGTCTGTGAAGAGCCCATCGGCTCTGATAAGAAGGTGAAGATCGACAACCCGAAGAAACGCATGCTGCTGATCGAGAACCTGCAGCCCAGCCAGGCCTACTACTACAAGGTGCGCGCCAAGAACAGTGTGGGCTGGGGCCCGTTCCGCGACGCCACCATCAACCTGGCAACACAGCCCACCAGACCCATGTCCAGTGAGTGCCACAGAGCTAGGGAGACCTCAGCCATAATAGCACAACTGATTTTAAAGAATGATGCATTCCTACATAAGCAAAAATCAAAAATCATCATCAATCAAGACAGACAGGCACACACAGATGGACAGGGTCATTGCAATAGCTGGTCAATCCCTCCAGGGACTAAGTAACTATACAACTTACACATTCATTACACAATACAAATTGCATACTCCTACACATAGGAACAAATATTATTAATAAAAAAAGGGACATATTTTGTGGATCTATTGATGGATTTGTCTTCTTCTGTTTCTTCTTCTTGTTCTTCTTCTCCTTCCATCCATGCAGTCCCCATCATCCCAGACATCCCCATAGTGGATGCGGATGCGGGTGAGGAGTACGACAGCTACCTGATGTACAGCAACGAGGTGCTGCGCTCCCCCACGGGCTCCAAGTGTCCCAGCGTAGCTGGAGACGGTCAGTACACACACACATACACACACATTCATACACACACACACACACACACACACACACACACACACACAGGGTGAGGAGTACTACAGCTACCTGATGTACAGCAACGAGGTGCTGCGCTCCCCCACGGGCTCCAAGTGTCCCAGTGTGGCAGGAGACGGTCAGTACACACACACAGAAACACACATTCATACACACACACACACACACACACACACATACACACACACACACACACACACACACACACCCAAACACATACACATACACAGACTCTCAGCACACAGCAGCACTGATTAAGCAGCACATCAGTGCCCAGTACAGTAGGTTCTCTTGGTCAAGTTTTTAAAATGGTGGCAGGTTTTTGATGTTGAGTTGGTCTTAAGATGGTTTTATCTTAGGATGGTGCCATCCATCCTCTTTCCGTTTCACTGGTTTCTACTACAACTGTTTGATTGACACTGATTGTTAAATTCGACGTGGTTTCTCAGAGCATTCTCTCCCGCTGATGTCTTGATATTCGTTCACCCAATGAGATTATTTTATGCTGAGCCTCATTACCTTTCCTACTTTAACCATGCTGCTGCCTGCTGTGTGCTTGGAGTACTGATTCAAACTGGACTTACCCCCATCAGTGTAACATTTTCTTACAGTGGAAGTACAGGGAGCCAAACGGGACAAAAAGTCCCACACAGTCCTTTGGTTTTTGCTAAGGCTTTCCCTGCCTGGCACTTTCACTTGGCGAGAACTCAAAAAGTCGACATGAGCTGTCTTGAGTGTGAGGAAATGAACGTGGCACTGTGGGAGATGCTGTGCCGTAGGGAGGAGGCTCGTACAGGTCAGATGTGAGGGCTTGTCAAGGGAGGAGGCTCGTACGGGTTAGCTTTGAGGGCTTGTCAAGGGAGGAGGCTCGTACGGGTTAGCTTTGAGGGCTTGTCAAGGGAGGAGGCTCGTACAGGTTAGGTTTAAGGGCTTGTCAAGGAAGGAATGGAAGGAAGGAAAACACAAGAAATTGGGAGTTAGCATCTGATTCAGAAATGCACTTACTCAGATCCTGATAGTGTTTTTGTCAGACTTTTGGACTCCAGATTGCACCGACTTATGAATTCATGCCAGACTGTACCAAATGTACTGTAGATAAGTATGCTTTGGGAGAGAAGGCTGTGCCATAGGTTTGTCTTTATTTTTTATTCACTGTAGACTGCTATAGATGTTAAAGGAATCTCTCAGGACACATTTCATTAACAGACAGGTCCATACATGTCATCCGCTGCCTGTATGTACATGAGAGTGTGGTCATGATATGATGGAGGTGTTCATGTGGGATCTTATCTGGGCATGAGTTTACGACCAGACTGAACCAGCTGAAGTCAAGTTGAAGGCTATCAGGCCTTCTTCACTATAAAGTGCTTCCATATGTCCTACAGTAGATCATTGTTTAATTTACAGTGCTGCTATGGTGCAGATCATTGTTTAATATAGAGTCATGGTATAGGTGATTGTCCTGGTATATGTCCTTGTTTATTCTGACATAAGTTCTTGTTTAATAGAATTATGGCATATGTCCTAGTCTATTATTATTCTGACACAAGTCTTTGTTTAACATAATTATGCCATAGGTCCTTGTTTATTGTTATTCTGACATAGGTCCTTGTTTAATGTAATTATGACATATGTCCTAGTTTATTATTTATTATTATTCCGGAATAAGTCCTTATTTATTTATTTATTGTACAGTGGTGCTCTAAGTCCATGTGTAGTCCTTGGTCAGTAGCGCACAATGTGGCTACAGTACGCACTTTGTAACCAGCTGCCTCATGATGTGATGATGTGCTAGAAGAATGGACATTATTTCTGTGCTCGGACCCTCCTGATGAAAAAAGCCTGGGCCTGCATAAACATGAATGCTTAGTTCTGCACATTTAACTGTCACTGGGGGTGTAAGGGATTTTACTTTTCTTTTCTTTTCTCTTTCTTTCTTTCTTTCTTTCTTTCTTTCTTTCTTTCTTTCTTTCTTTCTTTCTTTCTTTCTTTCTTTCTTTCTTTCTTTCCAAATCGTACCTTACAGCCTCTGTAATAAATGCTCCATACTGAGCAAATTCAGGGGAAAAAAACAGTTACGTGACAAAACAACTATGGACCAGTAGTTTCCAAAGGGCAGACCATGTAGATGAGGGCACAATGCTCAGCAGTCATGCCATATTTTGCTGCCGCTAACTCTTTTGTCCCGTCCGCAAAATCATTAGGAAGACACCCCAGCATCTAAATGTCACATTTCCCAGCCAGGGCCTCATTCTCCTGTGATAACTTTGTCAGTTTTGGTAAAACGCGAAGTTGCAGCCTCTGTGTTTTTAAGAGTAAAATCAAATTGTGAGGGTGCAGGAAGCCCCCATTTGCCTAATGTCTGCCTCTGTTTGTGGTCTGGCCTCTAGCTGTGCGCAGAAGCGAGAGGAGAGTGTGTTGTGTAAGCAGTTCTCCGCAGCCCTCAGATAATGTGTGCCAACATCATTAATCATCGCTAGTGCTGCCGCCGAGCCTTGTCTTCCAGACGAATATCTCTCTTTTTTATTTATTCACACTCAGCATGAAGACTGGGTGGCTGCCAGAACATCTTCTCTTCTCTCCAAGTTATTAAAATGGTGGCAGGTTTTCAGGGTGATGATTCTTTGTCAGTCTTGTGATGGTTTTATCAAAGTGGCATCCATCCTCTTTCCATTTTACTTGTTTCTACTGTTTGATTGACATAGATTGTTAAATTTGACATGGTTTCTCAGAGCATTCGTTTCTGTTGATGTCTTTACTAAGACTGATTATCATTTATTAGGAAATCTTCTAGATGCCCTTATCAGCTGAGACCATATTTCATAGCTATCACATCTTTGTGCTTTATCTACTTGGGGATTTCCGCCTTCCATGCAATATATTTCAAATCAATATAAGTTGTAATGTGTTTTTATTTGGATCTTTCTTTATGTCATTTTATTTTTTTCAGTATTTTCTTTTTTAAATTATTGACATAATTGATAAGTGGCACCAGCCAGTACCAGTTACCTCCTGTGTTTGCCAGACTGTAATAAATTGCAGAAGGATTCCTTAAACCATAGGGTGCCTCAGTGAGGTCTTTCAAGCCTAGTCAGACCTGAATGCTGTGTGGTTCCATCATAGACAGTAGAAGAGAATGGACTGAGGGATGGCGTCGTTTTCAATGGGAGCCGTTGAAGCACGATTTTGAGATTTTTAATTGGTCACAAGGCAACTGCGCAAGCGCGGGGTGACGTACGGTCACGTCGGCCAGCGAACCCAAATGCTATAAATTGATTGGTAGATGCTCAATCACAAATCATACAGCGTACGATAATTTTCTTAATAAGTATTCTTCTACCGTTATAGCTGCAATCACTTAGTGGAATGGGGGGCTAATATTGTATGTGGGGACTTGATTCTTCGTCAACTAACTTTGGTTCCAGGCAGTCTTGCAAGCCAGCTTGTCAAGGGAGCTAGCTAGTTAGCATGTAAACTACAAGCTATAGCGTGTAGCTTAGCTTAGCAGTCTTTCTCAATTCACTTGCATCGAATAGTAAAATCCATAAAGATAGCGATTCTGTTTACAAACAAATACCAAGTTCTACGCTTATTTTTCGGGAAATAGTGATGTAAATGTTTCTCCAACATGAATAGAAAAGTAAACCAGCATGACTGTGGCTACAGCTTGTTATCCAACCAGTACGGTAAATTTTCTCTTGTGCGACAGAAACTCACTAGCCGTCGCATGATTTATGGCGTCATTTTTAGCATAATTTCAGATAAACGTTTCTTACAAGGCAATAACATAACAGATTTCTGATTGAAGCAAATATGTTTTGCTGTGCCCTCTCCGGTTTACAACAATGCCAATATCAAGGTACGGATGGCTTCTCATGTAAAGTTGTTTAAAGTTGTTTGATTTCAAAGTGACGCTAAAATGAATGGAAGTCAACGGAATGCCACATGCTATTGGTCATTTTCCGGGTTGAGATTTCCCCATGGGTGCTTCAACTTCCGGATATATTCCTACCCCCTTGGGTTCCATACCTGCTTTGGCAACTTCCTGCTGTTCTCTAGCTCCTCCTTATTCTTCTCCTCCTTTTCTTCTTCAGCTTTGCTGAAAGCCCAGATACAGCCTCTTACTAACATGGCTACATGCCCTTCATTCCCCTCCTCCCCTAATCTCTCCCTCCTCCCCTCCTCCCCTCCTCCCTGCCTTCGCTCCATGCTTGCTGGCTTTCCCTCCCACTCTGGGGTCCCCCCCCTTTACCTTGGAATGACCTTGCCCACACCTGGATCACCCCACCCACATTGGGATGACTCCGCCCATATCCTGTTGTCCCCTGCCCACCTCGGGATGACCCCAGGCAAGCGCTGGAAGCACGTGCAGCTGGTGGGCCATGATCTGGACTTGCGGAAGATCTCCTGGAGGTTCCCGGCGGACGTCATCCCGTGCTCCGCCAGCACCACCACCACTGATGCCGAGACCAGTGGTGACGAGGCGTCCCCTCACTCCACCACCGCCATCCCCAAGACCCCTGGGCCTCCAGGTGAAGACACCACGCCAGCAGCATGCCAAACGCCAACCCCACCTGCTGTGTGGCACCGGTCCAGCCTGTCGCCTGCCTCCTCTGCGCCTCTCACTGGTGTCCTTCCTGCTTCCTGATCGGGGTGTTGGTGCACACATCTCTTCGACGAAACAGTGGGCTTCTGGTGGTCTGAATGGATGGGGGAGTTTCCAGAGAAATTGTTGCCCATTTTTGTTTTTTTGTTGGTTTCAGGTCGCTGGTACAAAATCACACACAAGAGCAGGGTTTGGATATGTACCTATGTCAGCTAATAACCGGCACCTTACCCCCCTCGGCCCTCTATTCTCTGACTGGACATCACTAGCATGTAGGAATGAACTAGCATGTAATGCTACTTCTGCTAAAGCTAATGCAAGTGCTAGTTCATTGCCTGATTCTAGTGCTAGCACGGCCTTTGTGTGCTAATGCTGGCGCGAATGCTAATCTGCTGTCATACCCAATGCTGCTTCTGCACAGGAGTCGAGGCTTAGTGAAGCTTTGCCAGGGTGGTCTGTGGAGGACTGTGTGTTGCTCCCCAGTCTGTGTTGACCAGGTCATCATCATCTGGCCTCGACTGATTTGGTCTGGCAGGATGTCTCCTGGTGTAACAAACTGATCGATGACGATCCTGATCTTCTCAATGTCTCCCGTACAGATCAAGTGATGAACGGCAAGTGGGACCAGAGCTTCCTGTACGCAGGAGGATCGGGCTCGCTGACTGGCTCCCTCACGCACAACATCAGCTCCACGTCGTCCAGCTACAACCAGCTGTCGCCCCTCCCCCACACCAGCGTCAAGCAAGGGAGCTCCGCTAGCAATATGACCATGGATACCACAACAACCACATACTTGTCGGGCCAAGGTATGCCTCTGATTATACAGACTGTCTTAACCTACCTGCCACCCCGTTTAAGATGGCTAACTGGCATTAGAGTGCTAGCTAAAGTAGCTACAGTCCTGGCTAAAAGTATTTCCACTTCGATGCTAGTTTCTTTGCGGGGTAACCACTGATAACACAAGAAAACACAGAATTTTAAGTACTTATTCACTCCATTTATATATTTCAGTTGGTCCCTTACAATTTAGTCAGAATAATAATGCCCTTTCAGCTGCCTTTTCCTCATTTGGTCTTTCGTCTGTGCTGATGATGTGGTTACAATAGAATGACAGATGATTATTTGTGGTGGGGCCAAAATACAGTGAAAATTACATTTTGTGGTAAAATGTATGTTTTATGCTAATTACGCTATTACCAATACATTTTTGGTGATTTCTGGTTTCTGGTGCAACTAAACACACTCTACCCAATACTGTAAAAACAGTATGGGTTTCTACTTTTGGTCATGACTATGTAGGCCATTAGTTATTCACATAACTACATGTATCAACATATCAAGCTTCTACCTTTAAAATAGAAGGATGAAGTGTGTTACACTGAGCTGTAACTTACTTTATATCGGTTGTTAAAGGTTATGTTTTTTTTTGTGTGTGGTTGTTCTTTTGAAGGCGGCTCGTTGTCACGACGACATGAGATCATAACAAAAGGAGGCTACCCGAGTGGAGAGGTGATCATGAGGAAACGATCTGAGAACCGCGGCTACTATGACGAGAATGTGCGGGATTCCATCGTCATGGGAGACGTACAGGCTGGATTCATGGACAGCATGAGTATGTGTGCAAGTGTGTGTGTGTGTGTATGTTTAAGTGTGTAAGTATGCAAGTGTGTGTATGTGTGAAATCTGTTGGCTGCTATGGTGTTGTTGCATGGGCTACAGCTTAATCATGGAGTAAAATGAACAGCTTTGGCGTGTTGTGGCTGCACCTCCATCACTGCGTCTTGCTGACATGCACTCTTCTCCACCCATCTCCTCTCTCTCTTTCTCTCTTTTCTCTCTCTCTTTCTCTCCACCCCTTCATTGCTATGACCTCCTCCTTTTTTCATCACATCTCATCTCCTCCTCTCCTCCCTTACCTCACCCCTCTCTCTCCGACTCATTTCCTCTCCTCTCCTCCTGTCCTCCTCTCCTCTCCTTTCCTCCCCTCTCTCCTCTCCTCTCCTCTCCTCTCCTCCTGTCCTTCTCTCCTCTCCTCCCCTCTCTTCTCTCCTCTCCTCCTGTCTTCCTTTCCTCTCCTCCCCCTCTCCTCTCCTCTCCTCTCCTCCTGTCCTCCTCTCCTCTCCTTTCCTCCCCTCTCTCCTCTCCTCTCCTCTCCTCTCCTCCTGTCCTTCTCTCCTCTCCTCCTCTCTCTTCTCTCCTCTCCTCCTGTCTTCCTTTCCTCTCCTCCCCCTCTCCTCTCCTCTCCTCTCCTCTCTTCCTGTCCTCGTCTCCTCTCTTTTCTTCTCTTCCTTCTATTTTCTCCTCTCCTTTTCTCTCCTCTCTTCTCTTCTCCTCTTCTCTCTTCTCTTCTCTTTTCTCCTCTCCTCTCTTTCCCCTCTCCTCCCCCTCTCCTCCCCTCTTCTCTCTTCTTCTCTCTTCTTTTCTCTTCTCTCTTCCCCCTCTCCTCCCCCTCTCCTATCCTCCTCTTGTCCTCCTCTCTTTT
>CM050216.1:8285938-8290938 GCA_027475355.1 Coilia nasus | reverse complement strand
ATTGACCACTGTGAGTAAAGAAGGGCTCCCCCTCCTTACAAAAGCCAATTTAACCACTGACCATGACCACCATCAGCACACTATCTGTGTCTGTGTGCATGACATTAAAACATCAGGACTCTGTGTGTGTCTGTGTACATGACATTAAAACAGCTGGACTCTGTGTGTGCCTATTTACATGACATTAAAATGGAGTAGGTGAGCACACACCACACTGCCATCAGCATATGATGTCATGACATGACATGACATAATGTGTCCTGTGTGTTTCCAGGTGACCTGCGCTCCTTCAAGGTGGGCGGTGACACGGCAGAGACAAGCCTGACGGTCTCCGACCTACAGGAGAACGTGCCCTACAAATTCAAAGTTCAGGCGCGGACCACACAGGGCTTCGGGCCCGAGCGAGAGGGCATCATCACCATCGAGTCGCAGGATGGAGGTACCCGCACTGACTGTCCTTTTTGGTTTAGGTGTAGCGTTCAGTGATTTAACTCCAGTGTACTTATTACCTCAGGTGTGGTGTACTTGATATTTAAGTAAAGTGTACTTGCTTTTGTGTACTTGTACTGTTATCTAGTAAGGTTTTAGCATGGTTTCTTTGCTTTATAAATTGTATTGTGTATATATTATATGAGGAGTCAGTGGGAAAAAACTGACAGTCACAAAATCACATTTTTCAAGTTACTCCTCCTATCGGTAGTTGCATTGATACTCCAGCTTTTTCAAAAGTAATCCCGTGAGCACATGAACATAGTCTCGAGCTAGAAGCATTTTAAAACAGTATTTACTTATAAAAACAAATCAAAAATCAAACTTATAAATCACATTTTCTCGGTTTCTACATTTTGTGGTCATGCCTGTTTTTCCTGTGTACTCCTTATATATGATGTGTGTTTTTGTTTTTAAATATTCTTTATGTTCATTATATTATTCTAATATTCGGTCCTCGCCCTAACCATTTTTGTCCTATTGCACACTACTCTTCTAGAGAATGCACAGTGCCAGTAGCCTCTCATGTTTCTGTGTATCATATACATTCATTGGAAGTCTCTCTCACTCTCTCTCTCTCTCTCTCCCTCTCTTCCTCTCTCTCCCTGTCTGTCTCTCTTTCTTTCAGCATCCATGTCTCAGTTTGGCAGTCAGTCCATGACCAGGAAAGAGGTGTTCCAGCTTCCAGGAGAAATTACGACACGCACCAACGTCACACACAGGACCATCAATGACCCCTTCTTCTCAGGAGCAATGCAAGGTGTGTGTGTGTGTGTGTGTGTGTGTGTGTGTGTGTGTGTGTGTGTGTGTGTGTGTGTGTGTGTGTGTGTGTGTGTGTGTGTGTGTGTGTGTGTGTGTGTGCTTGTGTGTGTGTGTGTGAGACATTAAGCCAGAAAGCTTCAGGGCCTTACACAGACATACATTATGAAGATCTGTCGGAGTGAAAATAACTTTTCTTTGTTTATGTTGTGTGTGTGTTATGCGTGTGTGTGTGTGTGTGTGTGTGTGTGTGTGTGTGTGTGTGTCTGCAGAGGGCATGATGGTGACAACCCAGCACATGGAGAGCGGTGGAACCTTCACGCGTCAGGTGATGCAGGAAGTGGTGCAAAGGGGCGTGGTCTCCAGCACAAATGTAACCAAACGTGTCGAGAAATACTACGAAGCATAAGGACACACACACACACACACACACACACACACACACTTTCTTTCACACATACACACACAGAAAAATACAAAGGGACAAACTATTTAAAAAAAAAAAAACAGGTCATCTGGGTTATTAGCAAGTGATGCAGAATTAAATGGATGTCCTTTTTCAGACACAAAAATCTGCCTTCCCAGAGTTCTCCCTGTCTGTTACAATATGGGACCATCTGTGTTCTATTCGTCAGTAGCGTACAGTACACACCTGTCCCAACATCCCACACCTGTCCCCACCTCTCACACCTGACCCCACACCTCAAAAGTCACTCATTATGTAAGTGTGATCTCGTTACGGTCTGTCTCATTTCATATGTAAATATTTTTGACAATGTCACAAATACACCACAGAATCGGCAAGTCTAATCTTGCCAGTAGCGACCTGACATAGATTCTGCCTACATTTTATATGGTCCCACTGAAAAGGACTTTTAATAGCCCAGATATACCCACTGTGCCTTGGACTTTTAATAGCCCAGGTATACCCACTATGCCTTGCCAAAACTCCGGCCAACGACTGCCTTCCCTCACTCCCTTATTTGGGAGGTAGAAATGTCCCTCCTGCCTTGCCGTAGTGTCTCCTTAGGTCTGTGGCTTACCGTGTCCTGCCTGGCAGGGACGATTAGGGCCAATGCTCAGAGAGGATTAGCACTGGCCAGAGAATCTGCTGCCCCTGGCACACCTCGCACAGGTTCCCACATTTCCCCTCGGCCAATAGGGTCTTAGAGCACAGGGTCCCATGTTTTCCTCGGCCAATAGGATCTTAGAGTACAGGAGAGCCTTTGTACTCACCTGCCCGAGTTGGGCCTATTACATGTCCTTTATCACCACAGTGCCTTAATAAACACAGCACTCTTACACATAGGAAAGATCTGTGCCTTATGACCTCTGCTTTTACTGAATTGTCATTCCTGACACTGTTGTCAGAGGTTTTCTGTTGAACAGCTGTTTGTTTGGAACATATTTCTAAACACCAGACTGTCTCATCCTTTTTACTCATCTCTCACGCTCATCCTGTGCTTCAGGTATTCCGCTTTCAGTGTTTCAGCAAGGGGTTATGTATTCAGAAAAAAGATTGTTTTGATTTTTTTGTTATATCATATTCAAGATGTTGTTGTTTTATATTCCTTCAGTTTTTGCTTCTATATAATTGTTGTGTGCGGGCTGTCTGTTAAAAGAATGTGTTGATGATATGTTGATATGTTGGGATGGTTTGTGGACCAACGGTCCTCCAGAATACATTGTCAAGTCTGTATGATAGCCAGGAGTTGTTGGCTCCCATGTCCTTGTGGCAATACACTGAACACATTTACCACTGCCTGTGTGGGTTTCTGAGCACGCATGTCAACAACACTGCACTTAATAAAATTCTAATTATAATACATCTTACCGTTGGTGTGTGTTTGTTTTCAGTAAATGTTTTATCATTTACACATGATGGAATAGTTTGGCTATGTTAAGGTAGACAGAAGTTAGCTATGTTAAGGTAGAGAGAATTTGCTAAATAAAAACATTTACTAGATATTTTCCTTTATTTTAATACTGGTAGAAAGAGCAGTGTAATCAACACATCTCACAAATGAACGTCAAAGTCAAAATGCACAAATGCAAAAAGAAAAGCATTGGATACATAGAGAGGGCTAGATGGCATTATCAATCTCCTGCACTGTTGATGGTTTTAGTGGAAGTGCGATATTCAGATTGAGAAGGAAAACATCAGTGTAGTCTCAGGATTAGTATAACTCTTGAAGCAGGAAGTGCGAAGTCAAAGTAGAGTCCACCAAGCTGAGCTGACTGAGTGGGGCTGGCTCCACAAAGTGGATCTTTGACTATGTCTTAGGTGCAGTCAGTCCTCATACGAATGCAGTAACACGCAGTCAGTCTTTACACGAATGCAATAACACGCAGTTAGTCTTTATACGAATGCAGTAACACGCAGTCAGTCTTTATACAAATGCAATAACACGCAGTCAGTCTTTATACGAATGCAGTAACACGCAGTCGGTCTTCATACAAATGTCTACATTCATCTGTTGCACTAAGCGGCTAGGTTATGGGCTATCTGAAGCAGGACTACTGTGCAGTGAAGAGTAAGTGGCAAAAATGGCCTATCAGGTAACCACATCCTAACAATCAGCTCCATTTACACCTTATAGAAAATGTTTTCCTTTTTACAGAGTCCAACCATCAAAAGGAAAGTCCACTTGAAAGTTTCCATAGAGCGCGTACAAAAACAAAATCCAGCAACCATAAACTGGGTAAATCCCTCCATGACATAAGCATGAAATGCTCAGAAAATATACAGTGTTTTTTTGTTACTTTCTCCATAACAACATTAGCAAACCACAAATTACGAGCCTTGTTTTGCATATTGTTATTGCTGGGTGCTGTCATGGGTAATTACAATGGTTTGGTAAGATGTCCGGGTCTAAAGACAGTCTTTTGTTCTGTGAAACTGGATTTTAGAATTTGGATTACACTAATCGATGAACTCTAAATAAATAGTATAGTCCAGTCTGTCTTTGTGAAGCCGGTACCTGACCCAGCCCCACCGGGGCCTCGCATTAAAGTCATTACAGTCTGTGGTCATTATGGTCTATACACTGACACCTCCATGCCAGGGGGTGGTGCTGTGGTGGTGGTGGGGCATCAGCTTGCTGTCATATGGGGCCTGTACAGAGATGAGTGACCCAGGCTTCAGCGAGCAAAAGCCCTGCCTGCCGTTTATCATTTCCACCTGTGCAAAGTGACGTCACTATTTACCTTATCTACCTGGCTGAAGAGCTGTGTGCTAATCTGAGTCCGCTGTTTTTATGAACATCTGCGACAAACATGTGTTTTGGACTTTAACTCGGAGTCCGGGGTACCCAACTCTGTTGACATTTCCATAACCAGGTGGGGGTGCTGTGGTGGTTGTGGTGGTAGTGACACCTCCACACCAGGTGGGGGTGCTGTGGTGTTGTGGCGGTGGGGCAGTTAGCTCCAGAGACAGGGCCCAGGGCAGAAGCAGGGCTCCCTGACCCCCGCATCCCTGATCACCAGGTCCTTTACCACCTCCACCGTGCCGAAGACGGGGAACAGCTCCTCGCCGAAGGTGCCGGTATAGGTGTAGATGTGCGCACGGCGCTCCACGTCGTAGAAGGACAGCTGGCCGCCCTCGTAGTCCAGGTAGACGCCCACCTTACGGGGGTGCGGGAGGGCGGAGGGCAGGGACGTGGCGGGGAGGGTGAGCGCCTTCATCTCCTGGCCGCGCTCCAGACGCAGCGTGAGGTAGCCGCTCTCCGTGTTGAGCGAGTGGTAGCCGTGGC
>CM050216.1:8278438-8280938 GCA_027475355.1 Coilia nasus | reverse complement strand
ACACAGATGATTTACGCCGACTGGCACACTACAACTACTACTACACCTCAAGTAGATTTTTATTGTCATTTCAGCCATGAAGGCTAGATTATGCAACACCATGCAACATTAATACAATAAGCGGACAGACAGAGAGGTCATGCCACCCCCCACTGTGGTCATTACGAGGGCACCACCCATGCTGAGAGACTATAGGAGCATTAGGAGGGCAGCACCCATGCTGAGAGACTATAGGAGCATTAGGAGGACAGCACCCATGCTGAGAGACTATAGGAGCATTAGGAGGGCAGCACCCATGCTGAGAGACTATAGGAGCATTAGGAGGGCAGCACCCATGGCGAGAGGCTATGGGGGCATTACAGCAGGGCAGCACCCATGCTGAGAGACTATGGGGGTATCAAGAGGAGGGCACCAGCTATGTTGTCAGACTATGGGGGTATCAAGAGGAGGGCACTGCCTATGTTGTGAGATTAAGAGGAGGGTAGGGCAGCTAGGCCATGGCAAGAGACTGTGTGGGTTTTAGGAGGAGGGTACCACTCATAGCGAGAGGCTGTAGGGGTATTAGAAAAGAAGAGGGCCAGGCCGCTGGGCCATGCCGACAGACTGTGGGGCATTAGAGATTGGCAGGGCCACTGGTATGCAGAGAAAGTGGGTCAGCGAGTGTTTAATTAGCAGAGTATTAGAGGGTATTAGAGGATAAATGCCATTTTAATAACTTAATCAGAGAGAGAAGAGGGGGGGGGGGGGGAAAGAAAGAAAGGAAGAAAGAAAGAAAGAAAGGAAACAACAGTTGAAGAAAGAAAGAAAGTAAGTGGCGAGTCAGCCATTAGTTTTGTCCTCCGTTCAATATTACACCTGTGTTAATGAATAATGTAAGTAAATTAGATGGGGTGTGAGTCATCCTGGCATTGGCACTAAAGAATGTGTGTGTGTGTGTGTGGGGTGTTACCCAGTCTCTCTCAGGTTTTTGGCAGAGTCAGGAACAATTCCCTTCCCCAGATAACAAAAGATGCTTTTTTAACATTGCACCATGGCCAGATTGGTTGCCGTTGACATTATTTGAATGTTGATTTAGCAGCAGTCTTAGTCTAGCGTTAACGCCGCAGCGTTAACTCTTTGAGGGGTGAATTATTTTTCCCTGTCCTTCTAGAATTCTACACGAACATTCTATAGCTCTCATACAACGATATGCTAAAATTAACATGGGAGTTAATTGGAAGTTGGTCGCTAATGCAGCCAGCTCCCACGTGTGAGGTATTGCAACTTTAGAACATTTAATTTCTTCTTCATTATTTAGCCTGGAACATTGCCACTTGGGCCTGACCTGGTGTTTGACCTTGTGCCGGCATGTCACAGCATGAACACAAAGGGCACTAGGGCCTTGCGGGACCTGACCTGGTGTTTGACCTTGTGCTCGTGGACCCAGTCCATGGTGATGCTGTGGTGCATGCAGAGCATGACCTGGTGTTTAGCCTTGTGCTGACGGACCCAGTCTATATCACAGCATGAACACGGACCCAGCAAAATCACAGCATTAACATTGTGCTCACAGACCCAGAATTAACACATAGGACACTAAGACTGTGCAGGGCCTGACCTGGTGTTTGGCCTTGTGCTGGCAGACCCAGGATGAACGCAGGGGGCACTAGGACCGTGCAGGGCCTGGCCTGGTGTTTGGTCTTGTGCTGGCGGACCCAGCATAAACACATAGGGCACTAAGACCGTGCGGGCTGGTGCCTGACCTGGTGTTTGGCCTTGTGCTGGCGGACCCAGCATTAATACATAGGGCACTAAGACCGTGCGGGGCCTGACCTGGTGCTTGGCCCTGTTCTGGCGGACCCAGTCCATGATGATGCTGCGGTGCACAGCATGAACACATAGGGCACTAAGACCGTGCGGTGCGGAGCCTGACCTGGTGCTTGGCCCTGTTCTGGTGGACCCAGTCCATGATGATGCTGCGGTGCATGGCCATGTCCTGCTCCCCACTGGGCTCCAGCATGCTCAGCAGGTGGCCCCTCCAGTCACGACGCTCCGGCCGCGGGCTCAGCAGCTGGGTCCTCTTCTGCACACACACATGGATACACACACACACACACACACTCATTAATAGATACACACACTGGCCCCTCTAGTCACAACGCTCCGGCCTCGGGCTTAGCAGCAAGCTCCTCTTCTACACACACACAGATACACACACACATACACGCACAAACACACACACGCACACACACACAAAGACACACACAAGCACACACATACTCACACACCTAAAATATCAATGAGCGTTTTAGATGTCAGTGTGTTTGCAGTCAGAACCAGTGTAGCACTTGCTCTTCACATTACAGCTACACCACAAAGACACTTGATCTCTCCCTCTTACACTGCCATTCTCGTTCGCTCTCTCCCTCCTCTATAACTTATACACAGTCTCTCTCTCTTTCGCTCTCTCTCTCTGTGTTTTGCTCTCTGTCTACTTCTCCCTCCCTCCCTCTCTCTCTCT
>CM050216.1:8220938-8273438 GCA_027475355.1 Coilia nasus | reverse complement strand
AAGTTCATTTAGGCGCAGTCGGGTGGTTAGTGTCCCCAGGGAGCAACAGGGGTGAGGAAAAACTCCCTGTTTGTTTGATTTGTGTGAATTCAAGGAAGAAACCTCAGGTATCAGTGAGGAAAACTGCCTGTTTTTCTAGAAAGAAACCTCAGGCAGACACCATGTCCCCCAGGGGAGCTCATCTGCCAGGGCTGGTAACAGGAAATCTCTGACTGTCTGAAAGGCCTTTGATCTGGGCAGGGAAGTCTGTCTAAAGGGACTTTGATCAGCAGTTTATAGGCAGGGTTGAATAGGTAGGTCGTTACTTGTCGTTTGAAGACGTTGATGGATTCTGCTTCTCTGATGTGTATGATGTATAGAGTTAGTTATGACACTGTGGCGTATAGCATTAGTTAAGACACTGTGGCGTATAGCGTTAGTTATGACACTGTAGTGTATGCTGTTAGTTATGACACTGTGGCATATAGCGTTAGTTATGACACTGTAGTGTATGCTGTTAGTTATGACACTGTGGCATATAGCGTTAGTTATGACACTGTGGCGTATAGCGTTAGTTATGACACTGTAGTGTATGGCGTTAGTTATGACACTGTGGCATATAGCGTTAGTTATGACACTGTAGTGTATGCTGTTAGTTATGACACTGTGGCATATAGCGTTAGTTATGACACTGTGGCGTATAGCATTAGTTAAGACACTGTGGCGTATAGCGTTAGTTATGACACTGTAGTGTATGCTGTTAGTTATGACACTGTGGCATATAGCGTTAGTTATGACACTGTAGTGTATGCTGTTAGTTATGACACTGTGGCATATAGCGTTAGTTATGACACTGTGGCGTATAGCGTTAGTTATGACACTGTAGTGTATGGCGTTAGTTATGACACTGTGGCATATAGCGTTAGTTATGACACTGTAGTGTATGCTGTTAGTTATGACACTGTGGCATATAGCGTTAGTTATGACACTGTGGCGTATAGCGTTAGTTATGACACTGTGGCGTATAGCGCTAGTTATGACACTGTAGTGTATGGCGTTAGTTATGACAGCACTGTACCTTTATGCGGACCTTCAGCTTCTTCGCTGGCTCTACCAGAAACTGCAGACACTCTTTCATCATCTTGCCTCACCTGGATGGGCACAGTAAGGCACTGTTACTAAAATACATTACAGCAGATAGGGTCTATCTGTATGCAAAATATATAGCCCAATGAGGTTGTTTAATAAGCAGGGTAAAGATTAGGCATTAAGAGAGAGGGAGAGAGAGAGAGAGAGAGAGAGAGAGAAAGAGAGAGCGACAGAGAGAGAGAGACAGAAAGAAAGAGCAAGAGAGAGACAGAAAAAGAGAGAGCAATAGAGAGAGAGACAGCGATAGAGAGAGAGAAAGAGAGAGAAAGGGAGGATGAAAGAGAGAGTGAAAGAGAGAGAGACAGAGAAACAGATACAGAGAGAGTGTGAGTGTGAGAGAAAGAGAGAGAGAGGAAGAGAGAGACAGAGAGGCAGATACAGAAAGAGACACTGTGAGAGTGAGAGAAAGAGAGAGAGAGAGGGGAAGAGAGAGACAGAGAGGCAGATACAGAAAGAGACACTGTGAGAGTGAGAGAAAGAGAGAGAGAGAGCGATAGAGAGAGAAAAAGAGAGAAAAAGACAGAGAGAGAAGCACAGGCAGAGGTGCATAATCGAGTATGCACTAGTGGGACTGGGAGTGCTGAATCATATGTAGCTGTGTCGCCCTGCACTTTCAGTACAGTACAGGAGTAAGCACCGAATGCTGCAGAAAGATGCTGTGTGTGTGTGTGTGTGTGTGTGTGTGTGTGTGTGTGTGTGTGTGTGTGTGTGTGTGTGTGTGCGCGTGTGTGCGTGTGTGTGTGTGTGTGTGCGTGAAAGAGAGAGAGAGAGAGAGGTGTGTGTGTGTGAGGGAGAAAGAGTAAAAGAGAGCGAGTGTTTGTGTGTGTGTGTGTATGTGTGAAAATGAGAGAGAGAGAGAGAGAGAGAGAGAGAGAGAGAAAGAGGGCGAGAGAGGTGGAGGGGGGGAGAGGGCGAGAGAGAGAGAGAGAGAGAAAGAGAGAGAGAGAGAGAGAAGGTGTGTGTGTGTGAGGGAGAAAGAAACTGAGACACACACTGACTTGTGTGTGTGTGTGTGTGGTAAAGTGTGTGTGAAAATGAGACAGGGAGAGAGAGAGACAGAGAGAGAGAGAGAGAGAGAGAGAGAGAGAGAGAGAGAGAGAGAGAGAAAGGGCTGAGAGAGAGGGAGAGAGAGAAAGAGGGCGAGAGAGAGAGAAGGGGGGGGGGGGAGTAGGTGCAGATGCAATAAGAGGAAACTGCAGGATGAGGTGATTTTTCCCCCATCAAAGCGCTACTGCAGTGTGATCTGCCCCTGTTACTCCAGGCAACAGTGAACTCCTAACCGGATGCAGCTCAGAGCTGGCTCACAGCTGGCCCTATTCCGGGCCAATAATGGCTCACCTCTGGGGCACAGCAGGAATCCCACAGAGATCTGATACAGCAGCGCCAAGCCAGCCCGGCCCAGTTATGTTGATTCAGCACCAGCGTCAAAGAACACTGTACATCACACACACATACACACACACACATACTCCTTTCCTTTTCCTTCCCCCAATAAACAACACCCACCCACCCCCCACCCCACAAACACACGCACGCTCACTTTTTTCCTCCTCTCCCTTCCCCTCATTAACACAGACACCCCTCACCCAAACACACACACACACACACACACACACACTTCCTCTAACGTCCCATTAAACTGCTCCCCGTCTCCATACATAAGGAACACACTCCTTTCTTCTACCCTCTGCCAGTTCTCTCTCTTGCCCACACGCAGGCAAACACACACACACACACACACACACACACACACACACACACACACACATATCTTATTCTTATTCTCTTTCTCCATTAACACCGAATCATATTCCAACACAATGTCATGCTGTTCTTCTCTCCACTACTGTATTGCATAATCCCATAAACAGACGTCTTTCACATCTTTCTTTCACATTTTTCTTTCTTTCTTAAACAGAATGTAAGATAGCACCACGCTGCCTTAGTCCTAAAGGAAATAGTTGTGTGTAAAACCATTCTGACAGCCACTATGTTAACCTTGAGAAAACACTTTCATTAGGCCAGAGTTTAATGTCAAACTCAAATAATAATACTACACAACTACACAAAATTAGAACTGAAGAACCGTGAACCACTTCATAAGGAAAGTATCAATAAATCAAACAGATACAAAACCTAAAATATTCTGCTATGGTCACACTAATGACAAACATAACTAGTAAGACACAAATATCACATAAAGGCTTTGCCGCAATATCACTCCCTGGTAATAAGCCCACTTTATTCCGTACCATAAAGGGGGCCTTTCACTGTCTCTCAGCGCATCATAGCGCCGTTTGCTCGGAGGGATTTCCCGTGACATGTCACCCATACGCCCGTTACACGTGCATCAGCACAAGGTACACAGCCCGTGCCACTAAGCCGTTAAGCTAATTAAATGGGATGCGTCTTGGGCATCATACCTGCCTGGATGTGGTGTTTTCCTCACCCTTTTTCAGTTTGCCAAACCTCCTGCGGTCGGGTCTTTCCACGACTCTAACATAACAGGCAGGCAATCTAAAGTAACTTAAACACTGCTGAATCCAATAGAAGGAATGTGGTTTTCTTGCAGCGCCGCAACATTTCTGATAAAGTATTTGTGGGGTCGCAACCTTTGGCGTCCCCAAAGTACCTCTCCACTATAAACCCCTTGCATGTGGCACAACATGCAAGTGTGCTGGCCTACCCTTTTAAGTCAAAAACATTGTCTGATCATTCGGAATACACGAAAACCTCACCAGCAAAAAAACGTAAACACAGAGCTGTTTGTAGTCACCCAACTCTTCTGTCCCAATATCATGTGTCCTGGCACAACATGCGATGAGTACGCTATTCCCGATACCCACCTGGTTACTGGGAAAGAGGCAAAGCCAAATTTAGAAAATATACTTTCTCCAAGTCGCAGAATGGGTTACGCACCACACTGCAGGAAAACTTTGAAACCAGCATCTTTGGACTCTCCTGACTGAAATGCAGCATAGACTGCAGATCGATATATCTAGAGATCTGCAGAATAACAATGCATTGACTTTTTGCATTAGCATAATTTACCTGAAGGAGACTTTTGAGCTGCCTTGGAGTAAAAAGGATGATTCACCGAGGTCTTTCTTTCTTACTGCTTCACATCACACACACACAGCAGTCGACCGGCTACCTGTACTCCCCCTCCTAGCTGCAGTGGATGAGTGTGTGGGTGAGCATATACAGTATAAGTGTGTGACGTTGTTTACATAGGCTGTGTGAGTTGCTGAGTGACGACGCTCGGCTCTTTCCGATAGTACGACTGCGTACGAAGACTTTCTGCTTGTGGCAGGTGAAACTTGAACACATCTTTTCTTGTCCTCAAGGGGGAGCCAAACTGTCAAAATAAACAGCCTCTACAATCTCCGTCTTTTTAAAGCGTTGTTACTAAACAAGCAACATATGCTGGTGATTTCAGTGTGAAATACCAAACACAACGCACAACACAGCAACAATTTAACATTTGTGCTTTATTTTCAGTGCATGCCGTAGGGAAAGGCGCTCCCAATATCAGCACATCAATCGCTTGCGGAAGTGCCTGTGCATTTCGTTGCTGCCAGATGACAGAGCTGCCATACAGCTGTGGTGACAAACCATGCCACCGAAAGATCCCCTCCTGGAGACCCTCAAAGGTAAGCTACCCAAGAGCCAATCTTCTGCATTGGGAAGGGTCTGTCTGAGCTTTCTAAATGTGGTCGAAGATCTGTTTGCGCTTGACCAATGGATTCCAAATATTCATTCATGGCAATGCATTCAGATGTAAAGCATGTTGGATATTTTAAAATAACATGAGAAGCGTCGTAAACCCTGCCGAAGCTGTAGCCACAATACCTAGGCCTAAGTGTAATTTTGGTGCACAGCGCAATAGCTGTGTAATATTGTGTTACAAATAGGCTAGCTTAATGTAATCGGGCTGTATTAAACAGGAAAAAACTATTTTTTCTCCACGCCCGTGTCTTGATTAAAAAAAAGCAACTTCGAGTGTTGGGACGGTGATCAGCGCCCATTTCCTCATGCCAGTCTAATGTAAGTGGCCCTTATCGCACAGGCATGCACGCCATCATACAGGTGGAACGATGCTGTCCGGTTGCGTAGTTACCTATTTGGAGCTGTCGACACAGGATAAGGAAGGGGGATTTAAAAAAGAGAAAAGGCTAGATTGCAGATGCGTTATTGGGCTGTCCCACTGGTTATGGATTTGGGTGGTACTGTGTTTGTAGGCAGCCAATAGCTTGATGTCATTTTCCCACAGTACTAATTCAAGTGTGCCACCTCTCTAGTGTGTATCCTGAACCTGAGTCAGTCTGGGAGCCCGGTGACCGACTCCTGTCCACATCTCTCCTCGTGCTGTGAACTACTAGAGCTCATTTTGCGGAAAGGTCTGCAGCGTGAGTATCTTCTCCATCCCCATGTTAAGGAAATCAAACTCTATGTCGTTAAGGCTCTTTAAACCCTTGTAACACAGACACAAAGGACATTACACTGAAAACACTGTTTTCTACCTGGGAGTGTGATGTATGGGGACTATGGGCAGGTGACTAATTCTGTTGCGTTGTGGAGCATGTGTTGAGTAATGGAGTAGTGTAGAGCTGCAGTGTAGTATTGCTCTACCTCACCTAGACTTGAGGAAATGTGCTGTGTTGTAGAGCCTGTGTTGAGCAAGGTAGTAGCAGTGAGTGTGGTAAGTTGAGTAAATGTGTTGTGTTGTCATCATCATCATCCATCATTTATTAAAGCCTTAATGTGTCTTTAAATGTGGTTGTAGAGCCTGTGTTGAGCCTGGTACAGAGGGACTACTGGCATGGCCTGGAGCAGCTTCTTCAGAGTGACAGCTGTGAACGGTGAGCTTCTCTCCTGTGTAAATGTCCATCTAGCGAGTCCAACCACTCAGTTTGCATATCAGGGCATTTCGTCTGTTATGTGATGTGCTGTTTTGTTCGGACTGTTATTACAGCCTGACCACGAATGTTGGACTGGCCTACAGTGTGTGGATGAGGTTATCCACCATATTATTCTGGGTTTAGGGAATTTGAAAGACTCTCTCAACGGAATCACCACTCACTGGTCTCTGCTTTTTTATTTTGGTGAATGTCCTCGCTTCGTCAGGTTCTTTCTTAGAGTGTGAGTGTGTGAGTCTCTAAGAGTATACCTAACGAAGCAAAGGTGATCACCAAAATAAAAAAGCAGAGACCAGTGTGTGGTGATGTCTTTGAGAAACTTTATTTATACTTGTGCTGCATGTTATCAACACCTATGCCACAAGGATTTTCTCCGGAAAGAGTCAGATTTTTTAAATATGTGCGAAAGATTGAAACAACTCATGTGTTTATCAGTGACTCTTAACGGGAATACAATGACTGAATCATTCTACAGCTGCAAGCACGTGTAGTTATGTTTGTCTTCCCTGGTTTGGTGTTGTGAAGGCTTGGCTCAGTGTCACTGGCGGTGGAGCAGACCACTAGCTGCAAGAAGCTGCTGACAGTTCAAGGGAGAGGTCGCTACTTCCTGAGGCTGGCACTGCAGCGCAGGATTATGGGTAGTGTAGTCAGACACATGTTGCACACACCCAAAGTCCTAGAGGTAAGCAACACTGATACATATATGGGGGATTTATAGTTCAATACAAAAATTGATGTTAGCTGAGAATATAATGTGTGTTTTTTTTCAGTTTTACAGCCCTACAATATCCATTCTGAGAAATGAGGAGTTTTTGGGTAAGTTCTTGCAGCATATTCTAACAAGCAGTGCTACTGTAATAACACATTGTACTAGCACTGTTACTACATGGCCTAATGTGCTAATGTGTGCCGTTTCCATGCGAGCTGTGCTGTTGTTCTTGTCCCCCGTCCTATCCAGAGCCCTTCATGTCTCTGCTGATGGTCCTCTCAGAAATGGAGTACAAACTCCACATCGAGGTAAATATCACCTGTTCTGTCCTCTCTCTTTCTAATTTACTGACATATGAGGAGTCCACGGGAAAAACAGAAAATGAGAAAATGTAATTCATAAGTTACATTTTTCATTTTTTTTTTTACAAAGAACACAAAGTACTTGTGCATGTAGGAAGAGCACCTTAGGGAGAAACTATAGCTATTACACCTACCCCTACACTATCTATAATCAAGTAAATAGTTCAGGCTGTTAGTCCCTACTCCCAGGTGTAACACGCACAACTGGCCGCTGACTACAGCAATTCACGCAACCTCATGTGAGCTGTACAGGACAGAGCAGCTGAGGGGATGTCCAACTGGAGCCGTACAGATAGATGCTCAACAAGGGTTAACCTGAACCAGCCGGCTACCGTTACAGTGACTGGGGCTGCTGGGGCCGTTTACATGATCCACTCAGCAGCACCTACCTATCGCTTTCCCCCATGGCTTTCACCATGCCACCAACACTATCTATAGTCAAGTAAATAGTTCAGGCTGTTAGTCCCTACTCCCAGGTGTAACACGCACAACTGGCCGCTGACTACAGCTATTCACGCAACCTCATGTGAGCTGTACAGGACAGAGCAGCTGAGGGGATGGCCAACTGGAGCCGTACAGACAGATGCTCAACAAGGGTTAACCTGAACCAGCCGGCTACCGTTACAGTGACTGGGGCTGCTGGGGCCGTTTACATGATCCACTCAGCAGCACCTACCTACCTCTTTCCCCCCTGGCTTTCACCATGCCAACAACATGCATCTCATCCAGGACCACTGGCAAGCCTTTGCAGTTTCCTCCAACATCTCCTTAACAATTACAATAACTAGATAAATACATAAAAATACAAGACACGTGCACATGTGGGGAGAGCACCCATTGTACCACACTTCAGGCTTTCCTAACTACAGCCATTACAATTATCCATACACTATGTGGGACACATCCTCAGCAGTGTACCTCAGGATCCACGGGTGTTTCGGGCCTTTATTCACTGTACACCCTCCCCTGAGGCGGCCCCACTAAAGGTGATCAATCCTTTAGCGTGTGTCCACAGTTTAGCTACCTGCTACCCAAATTTCCAAAATGTACTTCCACAATTCATTTACAACCACCGTTTACTTCCAAAAATGTACTACTTCCTGCTCATTATCAACTATTTGCACCAACGCATAAAAATAAATAAATAAATTAAAAAACAAATAAATAAATAAATAGTAATAAAATCTCATCTCCTACACCGCGCCCGCCCGACTCCCAAAGTTTTACTTACAAAATTAGCCACAACCACAGTTTACTTCCAAAATGACCTGCTTACTTACTAATTAGGACTTGTTATCGAATATTTGCACTTTCCCACCATTTTACCACAGATACTATCACTTTGCAGACATTAACACATACGCCATTACACAAACGACACTGCCAATGCTATTTCTAAAGACGATTCTACCCATTGACTTACCATTCGATGTATCCACCTCTTGAATCTAATGGTGTCTAATGCTCAGCTATCCCGTGTTCCATACACCGCAAAACCCCGGGAAACTTGGCCACTCTGTATCCCAATACACCGCACGATCCCAGAGAGCCTGCTTCTAAGCTGCCCATGTGTGTGATGGCTGCCATTTATAAGCCTCTTTCTTCTTCTGTGTTTCTATTGACCCACTAAACGCACTACTGCCATCTGCTGGTCTGGGGTGCCCATCCTTATCTGCACAAACAGCCCTAGGTTGCACTGATCTCCACCTCCACGGTAGCACACTGGCTAAGGCACTTGACCCACACCTGGAGGGCCTGGGTTCGAATCCCTCCACCGCCCCGTTCAAACATGGCAACCCTACTGCTTACCCCAGGCAGAGACCGCCCTTCTCATCCAGATCCAATTACTAGTCCTAGCTGCTTCGTCTGACATCTCCCTAACAGTTTTACGTAGATTCTTACCACCAACCCCAAGCTCCCCTAGCAATGAAATGACTGACCTCCCTACAAACCCTCTACAACCCACTTCTACTGGAAATACTCTTGCCTTCCATCCTTTCTGCTCTGCTTCCAATCTCAACTCTTCATACTTAAGCTTTTTCCTCTCATATGCTTCCTCTAGGGAGCTTTCCCATGGGACAGTGAGTTCAATAAAATACACTACCTGTTGGCTGGTCGACCAATAGACTATGTCTGGCCTCAAGTTAGTGGTAACTATTTCTTGAGGGACCACCAACTTTCCACCCACATCTACCAGCATCTGCCAGTCCTTTGCTTCCTGTGTAGTACTCCTTGACTTTACGGCTCTCTTACTTTTCTCACCCTCCCGCACAAACTGGATGCCTTTTTTATGACTACCTTCTGCATTTACCTGCTGCCTCCTCATCTCAATTCCTGCTGCTAAGCATTTTAATACTTGGTTGTGACGCCATGTATAGCGACCCTGTGCCAAGCTAACTTTACAGCCAGATAGTATATGTCTCAATGTGGCTACACCTGAACAGAGTGTGCATGACGGATCCCCATCAGTCCAGATTCTCAGGTTATCTGGCGATGGGAGCACATCGTACGTCGCTCCCAATAAAAACTTTAGCCTGTTAGACTCCATACTCCACAAATCCCTCCAAGTAACCTGTTTTCTCTCTACTCCCTCCCAATTCAACCACTGGCCCTGCTTTGCTAGTGACACAGCTTTTACCTGTCTACTAGCTTCTTCTTGCCTGCGTATCTGCTCTACAACCAATCTCCTTTTCTCTTTCTGATCTGCCTTTCTCCACATTGGCTTCCCTGATGTACGCCCCAAGCCTCCCCGCCCAATCTGGACATTTCCCATTATCTCTCCATGTCTAAGGGCTGCCTCTGCCTCCTGCACTGCTACCTTTGGTTTCCACTTTCTCCCTTTGCTCGGGTTAGGAGCCAGACCACTGACTATCCTGTCCTTGCTCCCTGTTAACAACAGCTCTGTCCTAACCTTAGTACACTTAAATTCCTCTACCAGACTATTTATTGGCAGCTGCAGTATGCCCTTCCCATACAGAGCTACACTGCTTAGGCACCGTGGAACCCCTAACCACTTTTTAACGTATGAATTAACCACCCTTTCTAGCTTCTCTACTTTTGATAATGGTACTTCATACACTGACATGGGCCACATTACTCTAGGGAACAGTCCAAATTGCATGCACCACAATTTCAGCTTTCCTGGTAGCCCTGACCTGTCAAGGTTTGATTTTATTAGTAAATACTATTTTAAAATGCTCTAGCTCGAGACCATGCTTGTTTATTCACAGGATTCCTTCTCAATAAGCTGGGGTTTTAATGCAGCTACCGACAGGGGGAATGACTTCAAAAATATGATTTTGTGACTATGCCCATTTTTCCTGTGGACTTGTCACATACCATAGTGCATTTGTAAGGGATCATTTTCAGATTACAGATATAATGTAGATAAAATATAGATAGGATATAGATAGAATATAAATATGATATAAATATGGCCTGTCTAACATGAACAAATGTCCCTACATGCAGAACTGCAGCTTCCTAGATGAGAGCTGGCTTCTCCCTGTAAGTTCTCCATCACCACACACAGCAAATGTGTTTAATGGGTACCCACATGACTCTGACTTTAAAAAACTTTAACGTCCTCCAGAGGCAATTTGTATTACATAGCAACACATCAACACAAGGCAAACAACACATCAACACAAGACAAATATATTGTGTCATGTTTTGTCACAAACACATCCTTATCTTATGTTAGTGTGTGTCAGAGGGGCCTAACGATGCTGTGTGTTCCTCAGGTGTGTGAAACGTACGAGGCTGTCCCGTGTCGGCAACTGGGGATGGTGTTAAGGTGAGTCACTGTCACCTTACTAGACAAACAGCTGACCGCACGGATACAAGCATGGTAGCGTGCTGATGGTGTTGTTCAGTGATACATCTGGTGCTGTCAACATTTTTTCCTTTTCGTGTGGTCTGGAATTTTGCCACACAAGAACAGCATAACACATAGCAAGGCCCACTGAAAAGCATAGTACATATCCCACAGTCCTTGTGAAAAATGGCAGGTGTGTCTGTCTTTTGCATGGCTACACAATCAAAATACAGTTGCAAATGGCATATGTAACAAAATCTGTTGGTGAAGGAGGAACTCAACACAGGAGTGGGGCAGGGGTTGGGGAGGGGAATGGAAAAGGGGGAGGTGAGACTACATTAGGAAGAAAGTTAGGTCTAAATAATTTTAGAACATGTTCTCTTCTCATTCTGCTGTTCTCTTTCTCTATCACAGTTGTAGAAAAGACTTGTTTAATGAATACATTCAATTTAAATGGTTTAAAACAAATTTATATAAAAAACATTTTTTTTAATTGATGATCTGTGTTGTCTTTTGTCACTTTGTCTTTTTGTCGTCACATCCCGTGTCCCCTCACTGATGCCATAATAACAATGACAATATTTGATGAAGAAGTGTATGTTTGAGCAAGTGGTTATATTTGATTACCCCTGCGGTGCCATTGAACAGCCGTGTACTCATGCCTCCTCACCTGTCACCTGTGCGCAGGTACGTGAACGGGCGTGTGTTTGTGCTGGACCTGCTCCAGGGCAGCCAGGCGGAGGTGGACAGATTTGTGCAGCTCGGCGACATCATAGACGAAGTTAACGGCACCTCGCTCAGGAACGCCAGTAATGGACAGGTGAGAGAGAGAGAAAGAGAGAGAGAGAGAGAGAGAGAGAGAGAGAGAGAGAGAGAGAGAGAGAGAGAGAGAGAGAGAGAGAGAGAGAGAGAGAGAATGGGAGATGGAGACAGAGAGGGAGCTATAGAAAAATTGACAGAGTGAGGAAAAGGGAGAAGAGATTTTAATTGTGTTCTCTAAATTACTGTGTGCTCTTTTTAACACAGTAGCTTACTCACCTTCAGTATCTGTACTGTCCTACTCTCAGCCATTCTGATTCCTTTGCCTACTGGCATTGTTTACGTCTACCATCTTTAATGCAGCTCTCTTCTCCTCTCTTTTCCTCTCTTTTGTTTTCCTCTCTTTTCTTTTTCTCTCTTCTCTTCTCTTTTCTTCTCCTCTCTTCTCTTCTCCTCTCCCTCTAATGGGCTGGTTTTGTGCTTTTCCTCTCTTCTCTTTTCCTGTCTTCTCTTCTCTTCTCTTCTCCCTCTAACGGGCTGGTTTTGTGCTCCTGATAGGCTAGCGTGGTTCTGTCCAGACTGAAGGGGCAGCCCATCTCGCTGCGGGTGCTCAGGTGCAGGGATCGCGACGGCGCTATGTACCGGCCCCTGGTGAAGCCTCTTCGCCTCCTTCAGCAGGAGAACCCGGCCATTTGCCTGGGGTCCACCAACCCGGCCCGACCCACAGGAACCACACAGCGCAGACAGGACCAGTCGCAGTGTCTGCGGGAGGGCAGGCAAGAAACGCACCCACCATTTTGGCTCTCAGCAAGTGTGCTTTGCTGTGCGAGTCTCTCGGGCCAGACAAGGGCCGAGTGCAGGTCTTTAATCAGACCTCTGTGGAGACCTGGCAAGCTTTGTTGCATGTGGCTTTGAGATTATTGGTTACCTTACACACCTGAATGTGAACACACACACACTCTCACACACACATGAAGGCTGCCTAGCATGCTGACCTTTGAATTCCTCTCTTCAGCAGGATTGTGTACATTGTGCAGTTCTTGGGAAAGGCAAACATTGGAATGGTAGATATGCGTGAAGTGTGCATTGTCTGTTGTGTGTTCAACTGTGCTCTGTGTTTGCACTCTTCATGTGTTGGCTTGTTTATCCCATTCATTAATTCCAGTCACTGCATTGTGTAATCATCTCTAATTTCATTCCAGTGTGTAATTTGCTGATCAAGTTAGCAATTAGTAATCTCTCTTTTGTCTCCTCTCCTGTAGTATGGGGGCAAGGAGGTGCTTCAATATGGAATCCCCTTCGTCCTGGAGAGGAGTGACTCGCGGAAGGTGCAGTGACTCCATCCTACATTGATACATTGCAATAAGGATCATTCTCTAACATGTTAGAGTATACAAAAAAAACTGATGGCTTCTTTTTGTCAGGAGGTGCTCTTGGACCTAAAAGAAACCCATCTCACATGCACGGAGAAGTCCACCAAGCTTGTAAGTGCCTCTCTTAAAGCATAAAGAGGCATCTATAGTTATTGGATTCATGTATTCAAGGCCTGTTCACACCAAGAACTATAATTACAATGATAACTAACTTTAGTAGGCAGCAGGGTATCATTGGGATAACTTTTTCACTAATTTATGAACTATAAAAACACTATAGCCAATCGAAATCGGTTAGAATTCAGGTATCGTCACTCTGTTATAATTGTGAACTCTCTCAACAAGAATCTTGTCATTAAAATGCCATTCTTCAGTGTGGGCACTCATGTTGTTGTAGTTGCCATTATCGCTATAGTCTTTGAACGGTGTGAATGGATGTTTACCAGTACACAGTTGACCAGTGGAAATGCATTTGCACAGGAGATGTTCCAGCACCATTATCCTGAGATATCCTGCGTTGGGAGATTCAGCCGCCCGGATTACAGGATCTTCGCTTTCTGTGTGGCGTAAGTGTTGCATCTTCTTCATTTACAGTATATGAAAAGTGATGCAAACATTTATCTTATCAAGCCATGGCAGTCCTCAGCAGAATTTCAGTGAAGAAAAACACAGCTGTCACAAACACAAAACATCGCTGACCATTAAATAAGTATTTATGTGCTTCTAATACGACCAAAATAGTGTTGTTTTTTAGTCTTGTTTGTTTTGTTTGTTATTCATTCTAGTTGTGTGATGTTGAAATTTGCATGACTCCATGCATCTCCATGAGTGCATCTCACTCATCTCACGCAGCCTGAGGCGTTTACTTAGACAGCAGCAGTTATGGGACAAATATGTCCCCAGCGCAGAATGCATATAGCCAGTTTAAAGCTGCACTATGCAACTTTTTCAAGTTAATTAATCATCTTCAGATCTGTTTAAGAGTTGGCTGCTCACTGGGTTGTTGAAGCGCCTTTAAAGCAACGAGATGTTGGGTCATCAGACATTGCTTTTTTTAAAAGCCTAGTCATGCTTTTTTGTGCAAGCATCATACACAAAACATTAGAAATACTTAAAAATGTAATCATGTGAGTATTTGCATTGAAAAAAAAAAGAAGTGAATTGTTTAACTGTACAGAAGAACCGAAATCATCTTGCCATGTAACTACAGAGACCTCTGCTGGCTGGGATTGGTACCGCATGTTTATATTTAGGAATACCAGGCATGTGGGGAGAGCACAGGGCCTCAATCACTGTTTAACGATTAGTCAGTATTTGTGGAAAACATGTCGATGTTACACATTTTTTTTATTAAAGTTATGTAATATTATGTCAATGAGGAGAAAATACCTCTAGATATTTTACTATCTATTTCAATTACAAGTATGTTTTTTTTCTTTAAAGTGATTTTTCAGATAGCTCAATGACAGCCTTGGAGTTTAAATTCTACACCCAGAAAAAAAGCAGTGTTTTGCTTCCTGATTTTCAGCTCAAATTTCCAATCATTATCGTGAGCTGAAGTGTTGAAGTCGGTTAGTAGCCAGCTGTAAACATGGCAGACGTGACAGGACTCTCCAGTTGTACCGCTTGACTATTCTAGTGCGGCATGACACTACAGTACTTTGGCTGACTGCACACAGAACCAGTTTACGGGACTGAAGATGTTATCACTGCAATGTGATTGGTTGTTTCAGGGACTCTCCCGACAGCCCGATGTCGACGGGCTTCTGCTGTGTGGTGCTGCAGGCCGCCTCCTCCCACGAGTGTGAGGACATCGTGAGCCGCATAGGTGAGAGCAGACACACACACACACCTGAGACGAACCTCCAGGAGGCGTCTCCATCACTACTGTATCACTCATTACCACCCTTACAGTCTGCCTCCATCCCCAGCCCGTCACGAGGGCTGTAGGGGAGGCTGAAAATAAACAGTTTACGCTGCCCTCCAAAGCCAAAGGGCAGTAACTAGATCATTTGTCAAACTGAGGTTAGACTGGAAATTGACTTCACAACCTCTCCTTTGTCTTGTCACTAAATCTTTTGCTTCTTGCTATTAATAAAGTACCTAAAAGCATTACTACTATTATACCTATGACATGTTTGACTGGACTGCATGGCAACTTTAGAGGCATTTTTCTCAGTTTCAGTGTCCACGCAGTTACTGCACTTTGCCTTTGCAGGGCAGTACACACCTCTCAAACTTCAGAAATAGTTTAGCACACCTCTCAAAAGGGTTCAGGACCTATCATTACAGTTTTACCTCATGATAGATACAAATTAGATACAAATTACAACTTCCAACATTCAAAAATCACATTTCATCATCTATATTTACAATATGTGCACTAAGGACCTTTTAATGTCACTGTTTTTGTTTAATCCCGTTTAGATGGCTGTTTTAAAAACATCTGATGCCGCAGATCAGATTTTTCTAGTTTTTACCCACCTTTTATTTCACTACTACACCCCTGCAATTCACCCGCTACCACCACTGGAGTTACTATTGTATTACCTATGACCCATGACCAGCATTACCCGTTACCTCAACCCTCTGGTTTTTCTGTAAAACAGTAGCAGTAGTCTGCACATCCCCACTGGTGAGATTCATGACAGAAGAGCTGAAGGCAAATTAAAGGAACAAAATGCTCGCACACTGCTTTATCTCCCATACGTTTTTTATTGTGCAACATTTCAACCTTGATCTTGGTGTTAATCTGTATTGTAATGTATCTGTATTTACATACTTCATCCTTGTTAGTTTGATTTATGCTTTTTTCAGAAATCACACTACACATGTACACCTAATCTCCTGAGCTTTGCTTCAGGCTTTTGAACCATGCATTGTCCTAATGACAAAGTAAGAGGTGATATTTCATGGCTTTTGTTGCAGTACAATCTGATGTCTGTGGTGTCCTACTGGTTATCTCTTGAATCTGGCTGTATAGACAGAATGTATGTGTGTAGCAAGCAGCTACATAAACACTGACTGCAGGGGTGCATGCCAGAGCATGCTGTGTCTAGTTGGGTATTAGAGGGGAATGTCTGCCACACAGACAGCTGGCATCCAAAGAAGGCCTGAAGGGAGCGTCTCTAAAAGTGAGGTCTGCAGACCACTGGTGGTCCGCAAGAAATCCCAAGAGCAGTTGCGCTATGATTTTTTTTATGTTTCTTAAGCTACCTATGCTATGCATAGTGTGTTTAAATGGCACGTATAACATCTTCATGCCATTCCCTGGTTACGACTGTGATGCTACACCAATTCATGCATTTACATAGCGCTGCTAGCATCAGATGGACAGGGGAGTGGTCCTTGAGGTATTGTTTAACGAGGGATATGGTCCTCGGTCTGAAAAACTTTGAGAAACACTTCCCTCAACCCACAGGTCCTGCACTGCTCTCCCCGCCTGCACTGAGAGTGCTGAACTGAAGTGGTTGAATTAGCTTTTGTAAGGAGGTGGTGCCCTTCTTTACTCACAGTGGTCAATATCTCCCTCTATTGTATTACTATAAATACTGTACCAGAGGGAGCCTGCGCTACCGTATTAATCTCCCAATCCCTCCTGCACTCCCCTACTCTTCATAGGAGGAACCACAGGTGGGCCTGTGCCCACCCACTTGTCATTCAGGCCCACCCAATCAGAAGGCTCTCTTTGTTTGATTGATTGTTTTGCTAATAATAGTAATCTATGTGTTTTGGGCATGGCCCACCCATTTTATGATTTCTGGCAACGCCCCTCCTGCTCTAGTCTCCCACCCCCTCCTGCTGAACAAGTATATCAAACAGGGAGGACACCAGGAGCCAGACGGAGCACCACTGACGACCAGAGCGGTGCTAGAAAGTTTGGGGCCTGTGAAGGACTACAATCCCACCCAGTGATCCCAATGATATTAAAAGTGTCCTCTTATATATGATGGACATGAGTCTCATACTTATATCAAACATCCCAAGTCTCCTGCGACCTCAGAGAGTCTCCCGCATTTGAAAAGCAACTCTTGGACGCCCGAATGTAATACAGAATCTCCCGCAACTCATACAAATGGACATGTGACAGATGCAGCAAGTGACAGGGAGACAAGTGGGGTGAGGGAAAGCGAGGGGGACAGTCCCATATTATATTTTCTCAAACATAACAGACAACCTGTCTCTCTCATTTGGCTACTTAGTGTTCGTTTTGCCATTGTTGACCTCCCTGAAATGAGTTTCTGCAGTTGTCTGCTATATAGGGGATGTTCCACCCTGCTGACATGGGTACTGATAGGAAAATCAACAGGGAAGTCAGGTACACACAACGGCTATGTAAATCAAGTGGTGTGACTAGTTTTGTTTCCCGAATTGGTCACAGACCTTGGCTACTACAGAAATGTCACATAGTGTACATTTCACAGGGATGCAATTAGTGACCATCCTGTTGAGCATTCCATTCCATGTGACTGTGTGACTAATAAGCAGGTTTTTCTTCATATACATTTAGGGCCATTCTGACATTTTCTTTTTGCTTTTGCAGCTGCTGGCTTCAAGCACACAGAATGGTCCGTATGAAGACACACCACCAACCAATGAGCCAACCATCTACCTGTGTGTTGTAAATATCTGTACAGAATGTTTAAATTAAACTATTAAACTCAGAAATGTGTAATTTAATGTCAATATCCTGAAGTCACCATCATTTCCCTTTTGACCACAGTAGTTGGAATTTCTCACTTCAAGACAGCAACATAACCAGGTGGCATCAGTTTTAAGTTTCAAGCAAGTCACAAGACAGACATATTTATCTGGTTTGACCCATGTCGTTTAATAGAAAGTCTACAATGTGATAACACTTCATAAATAGTATTCAATGTAGCTGCCAAGGTTTATATTGGAAAAATAAAAATGACCCCCCCCAAAAAAAAGCAATCAATATACAAGAGGATTCTCAATTTTTTCCAAGACCGAAGTTCGAACAGACAGAAGATGAGGTCACAATGCAGAACAGACAGACTGCCAGTCAAAGTTATTGCATGAAGAGGCCTTTGTATACCCCCAATGACAGGTCAGCACCTTTAACCACAATTCCAACACAGAACACCTCTCAAGCACCCTCATCCTTTACAGAAACACCCCCAACCAGAGAAGTTGGGGTGCACACTGCCCCTGCCACTCTGGCCATGGATGCAGCTGGGTTGTTTAAAAACAGGCCGTGTTCTGGACCTCCAGGAATTGCACTGGAACCAGGCTGGTGCAGGTCTGCCAGATCCACACAGGAACTAACAAAAACCCCAAACCAAACCCAGTCCAGGAGCCACCCTCTAAGGTCTAGCCCGTGTGTGTGTGTGATCACAGCGCTCACTTTGGGAAATTTAAGGGTGTGGAATGACATTTTGATCTCGTCTAAAAACACATAGGAAGGAAGAGGAAAATAGGTACAAGAAATAAATGTCCACAATCGTGTAAAATATGATAAATATGCAGAATCCTCCGTAGAGGGCCACAGGGCTGGCGTGTTTAAGCCCTCTCGCCCCTTATCCTGCGGGCCAGCTGGATGTCCTTGGGCATGATGGTGACCCTCTTGGCGTGGATGGCACACAGGTTGGTGTCCTCAAACAGACCCACCAAGTATGCCTCGCTAGCCTCCTGTTGGCAGAGCAGAGAAGGTGTCAACAAGCTACCCAACCTATTCCAGATCTAGGCCACAATTACAGCATTGCAACTACAGTGGATAGTTTTAATATGCATTTATAACATGAAAATGTTTACTCAGCACTGCTAACCTGAAGGGCGCCAATGGCAGCGCTCTGGAAACGCAGATCAGTCTTGAAGTCCTGAGCAATCTCACGCACCAAGCGCTGGAAGGGCAGCTTGCGGATCAGCAGCTCAGTGGACTTCTGGTAACGTCGAATTTCTCTCAGAGCTACGGTACCGGGCCTGGTAAACACATTGGGTTCGGAGTCAATGTTACATGCCATCATTTCAGCACATTTCACACACTAAAGCACACAAACACCCCAATGTAGGGCGTGAGTAAAGTTAAGTACCTGTAGCGATGGGGTTTCTTGACTCCACCGGTCGAAGGCGCGCTCTTCCTGGCTGCCTTGGTAGCAAGCTGCTTCCTTGGCGCCTTTCCTCCAGTAGACTTACGAGCGGTCTGCTTGGTACGAGCCATCTTCTAATCTGCAGAGAAAAAAAAAAGTGAGTCATAACGTTGCCATTACCTGAATAGACGAAAGATCGAGTCGGTCCACACGATGACGCCAAGTTAACCTATATTAGCATTACCCTAAGGTTAACCAACGTTAGCCTTATCTGGCGTTGATTCTTATGGCAACTGAAAGGAGTTCTTTAATTAACGTCTTCAGTCATAAGCTGCATTGTCTAAATCTCAATTTCCCTGATACAACTGTACAATCAATTTGTCTACACTCAAGCCCCAACCGAGAATTCCCTGCCCCTCCCCCACTACTGCACGGAGAAGGGGGGTTTGAAGGGAAAGATGGCTAGTGCTAGCTAGACTAGCTAACTTCAGCTACGTCCGTTTCCAATGGATGCCTTCATTTCCCCGCCTTCATAATGCTCAAAAGGCCAATTTTCTTGTGTTACGTAAAGGCCGGAGTGCCTTTGTTTTAGTTACCTAGCCCTTCTACGTTTGGCATGTGCAAACAATTCCATCTCAGTACTACTACTAACCATCAATAAACCAACATCGCAAAATTCAACAACTCATGACATGATGCAATACCTAATTCAGTGTCCCACCCCACTTCAAACGACAGAGCCAAGACTCTTCTGACAAACGCTAGTCACTAAATGGCAGCCAACTAGGCTAAAATGCGCGCTGGGTAACAGTGGCTAGCTAGCTAACGCTGGCATTGTAAAGACCAACGTTTCTACCACAATAGAAGGCTCAAAGGCGCAAAGCAAACACGCTTAAGATTGTTTTAGCGGAATTTTAACACTATTACCTTCGATTGTACAAAAAACGGTTATTTTAGACTCCCTAATGAACCAGCTGATCAAATTTGTCAGTTTGTCATCCGACGTTAACTTGATAGCATATAAGTGTTTGCCCATGAGCTTCTCAAATAAAGTAACGTCAAGTGACAGAGCTCTCAACTAGACTACTTAAATAATATTAATACATACGTTCAAAAACAAAAGAAATAGCACTTACTTCGCTTAAAACCCAGAATGAGCTGAAGAATCTAGGTTGTCAGGCTTCAACTAACAACACCAACGTCGAACAGTCAATGACTCGGGAAGGGTGTGTGGTAGTGTATATACATGAAATGACGTCACCGTGTTTCAGATTATCTAACGCTGATTGGCCTGTACAAATAAATGACAACGGTTTAATCCAATCGTCATGAAAATAGGGTAGTAAACATACGTTTGGCCGGGGGTTGCATTTTCTATGGGTTAATGGTTCTTTTGGGGGAAACTGTTGCCTGAGATGTTCTTTTCAGAGCGTTGCTTTGCCATCTCCCTGCTCGTTGGTCATAATTCTCACACAGGGTTTATTTATAATCACCACGTGGCTCCTTCCCTCTGTTATTCCTTTCTCCTCACGCAGAATGCTTCATCTACGTTGTTTAAAATGATGGCACCCAGGCTACCACCAAAGATGGTGGATGAAAAAGTGATGAAGTAGTGCACAATAAGTATGACATAAAAGTCATGACCCATATCTGTACCCCTAAAGCAAGACTACATAAAAAGACAATGCCAAGCTGCATTTTATTCTATTTTTACTCAAATGTGTTAATAAATCCGAACTCTGTTTTGCAAGGATTAAACGTTTTCAGTCAATATTGGTCACAGGTCCCGTGACTAGGAACTTCCTCTTCCCCTTGTCACACGCAAGCGCAGTAGGAAAAAGAATGCGGACCTACAAGCTGACACAAATTTAAATAGTTTGATAGCTCGCATGTCAGGAAAATGTCGAAAACACCCCTGCAGTCCAATTCTTCGGTTGGTTCTGCAACAGCCGTCGGAGTCTCGTCCTCTTCTTCCTCTTCCCCAGCAGGTGGCTCGACGTCTCCCGCTAACGTGCTGCACGTACAGCCTGAGAAACCACAACATTACACGTACGTACCCAAACACACCCTCACGTCCACACACACGTTCAGGTCCAAACACCTGACGTTACTGAAAATAAGCCATGAGGGTTCCTTTTTTGAAGTAGCGACTGTGTTTTGGATACACTTTTGAGTTGTGCGAGCAAGACTGTTGACTATCAACAGCGTGGGTCTCGAGAGGCCTACCAAACTCCGCCAGTGCTGCACGTAAACAAGCAACTGCTTTGGAGTTGGCTAAAGTTAGCTTGAAGCGTGGGCCAAACTTTTGTCAATATACGCCAAAGTGTTAGTCGGAGCACACAATCTCGCATAGTAGATGAAATAATACTAGTCTGCGGTAATGTATTATGCTTTTTGTACAGGTAAACTGAAAGTGGAACCAATTGGTGACACATAATAACATATCTCACGTCAGTCAAATACTGCTGCATCAATCACTGTCAGTGGCCCACGTTTTATCTTTCGTTATTAAATTATGTGGTATGCACTGTTACTTGATTGTGGGAGTTTGTTCTTAGATGATAAATAGCCTATGTCGTGTCCGTAACAGCCCAGGCAATGCAGTTTTGGTCATAGCAGTTGCAGTATTAGCTTGATGGGTCAAATGGTTTTAATAGGTTGATAGCTCCAAGCCTAATGTAGGCCAGTGCAGACAAAATTAAGTGAAAGGGAATATGTAGGGTTGTCTTAGTTCTTTATTGCTGTGCACTTAATTATTGTAGTTATTGAATAAGAATTTATTTAGGTCTGTTTATAAGTGAAATGCAGTAAAAGGCAGCAAAAATATTATTTACTCTCTCTCTCCGCTTTCTCTTCCTTTTATCTGTCTTTACCACAGATATCTGAAAGAGTTCAGGACAGAGCAGTGTCCCCTGTTTGTGCAGCATAAATGCACCCAGCATCGGCCCTTTGCCTGTTTCCACTGGCACTTCCTGAACCAGCGTCGACGCCGACCCATCCGTCGCCGTGACGGCACCTTCAACTACAGCCCAGATGTGTACTGCACCAAATACGACGAGGGGACGGGCATCTGCCCTGATGGAGATGAGTGAGTAGCCTACTGAGCTAAAATATCCATACTATCCTCAGTATACCTTCTCCAGATAACCCTCTGTACTAAAGTAGTGCTTTGGTTTGCAGGGATTTAATTTTATTTAGCTGTAATTAAATAGTGTGCCCTAAACACATCCATGAGCGTTAGACTCAGGAGACATTTGAATTAAAATTCTTCAATGTAAGGGCAAACCTACAACTACCCCTTTTCAAGCGTAATATACTTTAAGGTTCATTATAAAGTGCACTTATGTCTTGGTAAAGAATTACTATTAAAAGAGGTATTAAAATATGTTAGACTTTTCGTTATGTAGGAACCGGAACCTCAAATAACCTCAGGGGCTCTAACATGATTCCTAGGAGACAAACTCAAGCAAGGCACTTGTTTTAAGGGCAGTAAGACTAGTTTTTCCCACAACACAGTTACACACTGTTGCCAGATGGCTATTTACATCCCAGTATTTATCATAGTCCTGGAGTCTACTTTTCTGATCCTCAGGTTATTGTCAGTGGATCTTTTTTTTTAGGAACAGTTACCAAAATATGCAATACATCTTTATTTAGGCATTTGGTAATAGATGCATTATCAGGTGTCCACACAAATGTTATGATTTAGTTGATTTTAGAATTATGCATATTGAGTGCAACTCTTTATGTTTGTGCAAAGTGGAAAATCCAGTAAAGATTTAGCAACTCACAGCTGTAAACATTAATATGTGTGCACCATTTTTCCTTCACTTGATTAATTCTTGATTATCTGTGAAAAGGGTGCTTAGCCCTAAAGCAAAGAAAAAAAACATGAATGGTAAGCTCTAAAAAACTATCATCTTGTTCTTGGCATGGTAGTGCACCATTCTTAGTGCTAATCCGAATATGAACAGTTAGCGATGTAGGCATTTCTAAGGGCCCTTAACACGTTTCCAGACATTCTCTATAATATTCCAAGGAATGTTGCACATGATTTGCAAATGAAAAACTGCTCCTTGGTCTCCCCCACAACCATGCATCTGGGAGACAGCTCTGTTTGGGAATGGGAAATGGCCATATTGTTTTTAAGAAGACCCAAGTTGCTAGTCTTGCAGCCTGTGCTGTAGCAGTGCTGTTAAACCAACGAGCAGCTAACTATGAGTATTTAGCACCTGTTTGAGAAGCATATCAATAGCCCTTTGACTGTGGAGGCAGTGCATGCTAAGTAACCTGAAATGACAGATAGGTAACTCTTAAAATTAGTTTAAAAATCAGAGTATTATTTTATTTATTATTCTATAATTTATTTTAGCCCCTAAACTAAAATGATGCATATTAGTATTCACTCTCAAGTCTTTATTGCTCCCTCTCTTCCCAATCGTCTTTCTCTCCCTCTCTCTCTCTCTCTCTCTCTCTCTCTCTCTCTCTCTCTCTCTCCCTGTCTGTATTTCTCCCTTATCTCCCTGTTTCTCTCTCTGTTTATCTCTCTTTTCATCTCCATCTTTATTATCTCTCTTTCATCTCTCTCTCTCTCTCCCTCTCTCCACCTCTGCCCCCATCCCTCTCTCTCTCTGTCTGTCCCTCTCTTTCCGTCTCTCTCTCTCCGCCAGGTGTCCCTTCCTGCACCGGACAGCGGGGGACACTGAGCGTCGCTACCACCTGCGCTACTACAAGACGGGCTCCTGCATCCATGAGACCGACGCCAAGGGCCACTGCAGCAAGAACGGCCCCCACTGCGCCTTCGCCCATGGGTCACATGACCTGCGCAGCCCCGTCTACGACATCAGGTACACACACACACACATCAAGAACTGCCCCCACTGATCATGGGTCATGTCCTCAGCTCTTGTCTTCTTTCCACAGATACACACAGAAATAGACACACCCACAGCACTACATACACACACCACACACCCCCTCTGCATTTAATACGTCTCAGTATAAAGCTACACACACATACATGCACAGTTCATTACCTCTTATACAGGTTAAAGTAGAAGGGATAGCCTGACACACATAAGCACACACTCTCATAGCGTATCCTCATTAAATGTTGTGTTCCTTAAGGAAAAGTGGGTCCTGGATTATCAAAATAGATCATCTTACGCACACACACACACACACACACACATACACACACACAGGCATACACTCTCACACACAAATGCACACAGACACATGCACACAGAGATATACACTCTCTCACTCACACACAAAAACACACACAGCTGATGTGGCGCTAATGTTGTTTTGTGTGTACACACAGACATACACTCTCTCACTCGTATACAAACACGCACACAAAAACACACACAGCTGATGTGCTGCTGTTGTGTGTGTGTGTAGGGAGATGCAGGTCCTGGAGGCCCAAGCAGGGTCGGGGTGTGTGGAGGGGGGTGTGTGTGAGGCACAGTCAGGGCTGGCTGCCAGTACTGCCCTCATAGAGAGGATCCTCAGCGAGGAGCCACGCTGGCAAGGTATGACACACACACACACACACACACACACACACACACACACACACACACACACCACATACCACATACACAGCACATACACGCACATACACACGCACCAAATACACGCACAGCAAGTCACACACACATACACACACACACAGCAAGTCACACACACATTCAGATCAAATTAACACACAGCCTATAACAACAGTAAACAGTAATAATAATTGTTGTTGTTTTTGTTGTTGTTGTTTAACTCGTGCAGTAACAAATATAGACACGGTCATAGCCAGGCAGGTGTGGCTTTCGACACAGCCCTTAGTGAGAATGTGTCACATGTTACGCACTTGGTTTTGCTGCAATACTCTCTTCTCTTTAATGTGTTACATTTCTCATTACATTGCACTGTACTGTATGCAATAAAGCTATCTATTTCATGCATGATTTTCAAAACATTAATATTAAGTCCTTGTAGTTCCCTGCAATTCTGTGCAGTGTAGAGATGTAGTTAAATGGGCATTTGCGCAGCACAACAGTGATGTCTTTTGCAGGATGTTTTGAGACCACTCACTCTCACTGTCCACCTCTGCGTCTGTCTTTTCACTTCCCCTTTAAAACATGCCCTGTGGTTGCCTAGACAACAGCTACGTATTATCCCATTATAAAACGGAACTGTGCAAGAAGCCACCGCGGCTCTGTCGCCAAGGGTACGCTTGCCCCTACTACCACAACAGCAAAGACCGCCGCCGCAGCCCACACAAACACAAATACAGGTAACATCTCACACACACACACACGCCCACACAAACACAAATACAGGTAACATCTCACACACACACACACACACACACACACATGCCCACACAAACACAAATACAGGTAACATCTCTCTCTCACACACACACACGCTCAAACACAAATACAGGTAACATCTCACACACACACACACACAAATACAGGTAACATCACATAGCCCACATAGACACAAGTACAGGTAACATCTCACACACACACACATACAGACACACACACACAAATACAGGTAACACGAGTACAGGTAATATCACACAGCTCACACAAACACAAATACAGGTGTACAAGGGTATAATAGTGTATAAAATCACAATTTCTGCCTGTCCGAGGGCTGATGCTAATGTTACCTGATTCATTGATGCATCCCTACATAGTTTATTTTGATGACGGTTAGAAAGGTGTCCTTAAATGCTGAGTGTGTGTGTGTGTGTGTGTGTGTGTGTGTCCAGAGCTCTGCCGTGCCCTGCGGTGAAACACAGCGATGAATGGGGAGACCCCAGCAAGTGTGAAAGTGCCGAGGCCTGCCAGTACTGCCATACACGCACCGAGCAGCAGTTTCATCCAGAGGTAAACACACACACACACACACACACACTCACCGAGCAGCAGTTTCATCCAGAGGTAAACACACACACACACGCACCGAGCAGCAGTTTCATCCAGAGGTAAACACACACACACACACACACACGCACCGAGCAGCAGTTTCATCCAGAGGTAAACACACACACACACACTCACCGAGCAGCAGTTTCATCCAGAGGTAAACACACACACACACACACACTCACCGAGCAGCAGTTTCATCCAGAGGTAAACACACACACACACGCACCGAGCAGCAGTTTCATCCAGAGGTAAACACACACACACACACACACACGCACCGAGCAGCAGTTTCATCCAGAGGTAAACACACACACACACACTCACCGAGCAGCAGTTTCATCCAGAGGTAAACACACACACACACACACGCACCGAGCAGCAGTTTCATCCAGAGGTAAACACACACACATGCACCGAGCAGCAGTTTCATCCAGAGGAAAACACACACACACGCACCGAGCAGCAGTTTCATCCAGAGGTAAACACACACACACGCACCGAGCAGCAGTTTCATCTGGAGGTAAACACACACACACACACACACCCACACACACGCACTGAGCAGCAGTTTCATCCAGAGGTAAGCACACACACACACACACGCACCAAGCAGCAGTTTCATCCAGAGGTAAGCACACACACACACACACACGTTTAAACATACTAACCAGCAGTTTTATCCAGAAGAGGGACATACGCACACACTCACACATTCTCAAACGCACATACATGGCTATATAGCCTGAAACAATATGAGCGATACTTCTAAGGTAGCTCGAGGGTATTTGATGTTTTTAAGCTCACCCTGACTGTGATTGGCTGTAACTTCTCCTCCTCTTCATGTTTGTAGTTGTGATTGGCTGGAAATTAATGCTTGTGATTTTTCAGAGGTGCTTGTTTGTGATTGGCTGAGGATGGTTGTGTATGACTGTGATTGGCTGAGGATGGTTGTGTATAATTATGATTGGCTGAGGATGGTTGTGGATGACTGATTGGTTGTTGTCTCTCTCTGCAGATCTATAAGTCCACCAAGTGTAATGATATGCAACAGTGTGGCAGCTGCCCCCGAGGACCATTCTGTGCCTTTGCCCATGTGGAGAGTAAGACGCACACACACACACACGCACACATACACATATACAGAACAAAACCAGTGATCCACGGATGTGTACAGACTACTGAAAACATCCTGGATAAGCTATACTACACTAAATACACGCCAACAGATGTCACCTGCAACTTCCTGTATATGTATCAGTTGTATATTCATAGTAATATTTACTGTATTTTACTGCACAGTCTTTCTAATAATATATATATCATATATATATGCTATATTACATATATACTATATGTAATATATGTAGTAGTATAGTATATAGTAGTATATATATACTATACTATATATCAGTGCTTCAGTTTCCTCTGGGGTAGATGTCAGAGTTCTATAATCCCTGCCTTCCTCCCATCCCATCATACCCAGAGCCCCCCATCAGTGAGAGCGCGCCCCTGCCCACCCCCACCTCCCCCCTGCCGCACGTGGGGGCAACCAGCGTGGCGTCAGCGGAGGAGCACGGGGCAGTGGTGGCGGAGCAAGGTCTTCTGGGAAGGGTGCTGTGTGAGGAGGCACTGCCTCTGGAGGTACCCATGTCCCCCTGGGCCAGCGAGGGAGCGTACTGCAGAGCACCCGGCTTCGAGAGGGAAGACCAGGTGGGTCACGCTAAGAGGGATGATCAGGTAGAAGCAAGACCAGGTTGGTCACGCTCAGAGTGATGATCCGGTAGAGGCAAAACCAGGTGGGTCACGCACAGAGGGGTGATGAGGTAGAGGCAAGACCAGGTTGGTCACGCTCAGAGCGATGATCCGGTAGAGGCAAGACGAGGTGGGTCACGCACAGAGGAATGATGAGGTAGACCAGGTGAAGGAATGATCAGGTGAAAGAACAATCAGGTAGAGGGAAGACCAGGGAGAGAGGTTATCAGGTAGAGGCAAGAGCTGGTGGGTTTTACTGAGAGAGATGATCAGCTAGAGGCAAGACCAGGTGAAGGGATGATCAGGTAGAGGGTAGACCAGGTAGAGGGTAGCCCAGATGGGTTGCGCTCAGAGGGCCGATCACGTGGTAATGCTAAGAGAAAGATCAAGTAGAGGTCATGGAGAGAGAAGATCAGGTAAAGGAACGATCACATAGAGGGAAAATCAGGTGGCTTAGTGGCTGCACCACCAGACATACAGGTGTCGTGCTGATAGACAACAATACAATAATTTGGCATATACACTACTGGGATTTGTTGTTAAAAGTATACTATTGTAGAGCAGACTATCTAGGTTACTGCAGTGGCATCTTTGGTGGCAAATATGGAGGATGACATTCCTTCTGTACGATGAAGATCTCAGTCGTAGTTAGATTTACAGTGGAGACACTGGTGTTCATCACCAGTGCTGTCAGGCCAACTGAGGAGTCCTGTTCTCTCTTGTGCTGTCCTCAGGCCAAACACAAGGGGTTTGTGATGGACCGACACAAAGACATGGGCCGCCAGCACAGCAAACAGGTACCACCGCCTCGCCTCACTGGACATGTCAAGGAAAATGCACATTACAGATCAACACTATTTCACAGCTTTATTTCCCATTGTGATTTCATGTCAAGGCAAATTCACATTACAGATCAACAATATTACACAGCTTTATTTCCCATTGTGATTTCATGTCAAGGCAAATTCACATTACAGATCAACACTATTTCACAGCTTTAGTTCCCATTGTAATTTCTTTATGTGATTCTTTTTGAAGCCTCAATTAACTCTTCAAATATCTGCACACACCACACTGCAGTTCCAGTTATCGATTGTATTACACTTGTTTTATTATTCTGCCAAGTTTGTGGTAGACTGCAGAATTGTAACAGCTTTACCAAGTGATAAATGGATTGAAGTGCACAGAGCTGTGATGATATGCCTGTTATAACATGTCTACAGCTATGCTCTGTGTAATAGCTCTGCCATGGCATGCTTATAGGACCTACAGGTGTGGCGATGGTCCTGGTATAACATGTAGCCTAGTAGGTGTGTTCTGTGTATTAACGCTGCTATAACGTGCTTATAGGGCCTGCAGGTGTGATGATATGCCTGTTATAACATGCTTACAGGTGTACTCTGTGTAATAATCCTAGTATGACATGCTTAAGACCAGAGCTAAAACACAAAGAAGGAGCTTCCGCCCCTCCCAAGCGATAGAGTTTATGAATGCATAACTTCCTCAACTCACTTGCTTATAAGCATTTTATTTTAAAGGTTATTATTTTATTTGTATTTATTATTAGATATTTTTTCTTGCAAAAAAGGGAGTATTAGTTGCAATCCCCATTTCACTGCTCCTTGTACCTGTACAAATATGCATGTGACAAATACATTTCTTAATTCTTGATTCTTGCTTATTAGACCAACAGGTGTGATGATATACCTGCTAAAACATATAGCCTACAGGTGTGCTCTGTGTAACACTGCTATGACGTGCCTATAGGACCTGCAGGTGTGATGATATGCCAGTTATAACATGCCTGCAGGTGTGCTCTGTGTAATAACGCACCTATGACGTGCTTATAGGACCTGCAGGTGTTTCTACCTGTGGGGAGCCCCCTCAGCTTCTCCTCCAGCGTCTCGTCCAGCCTGGCCGCCACCCCCCCCAGCCCTGCCACCCTGGGGCCCTCCCCCGGCATGAACGCCAACGCCCTGCCCTTCTACCCCCCCAGCGAGACAGTCGAATCCGTCGTGGGTGAGTGAGTCCGACAGGTTGAGCCAAGGCAGTGTAGCACTGTAGGTAGACGCACAGGCTAATGCACAGTGGTCTATGCACCCATTTCACAGCAGCCACTTTTCCAGGAAGTAGCAAGGTAACCACAGGTGTTACTAACGACATCTTAATGATGTCCAATAAGGATGTGATTCTGCTACACTGAATCAGAATCCTATTAGCTGTCATTAATAACACCTGTGCTTACTTTGCCACTTCTTGGGAAAACATGACTGCTGTGAAATGAGCCCATTGTTAGATGTGCTAATGCACATTGGTATGTAGCTGGATAAAGACAGTGGACTGTGTCTGTAGGTACAGGATGGTGGTCTGTGTCTGAAGGTAACTGTAACAATGGGGCAGCTGTGGCCTAGTGGTTAGAGAGTCTTGGGATTGCAGGGTCGCAGGTTCGAATCCCATTCCAGTAGGAAAAATGGTGATGGGGGAGTAAACAACTAGTGCTCTCCTGCACTCTCATCCATGGCAGGGGAAACCCTGTACCTAAACAACTGTAAGTCGCTCTGGATAAGAGCGCCAGCTAAGTGTAATGTGATGTAATAATGGGCAGTGTCTATGTGTTTGTAGGTATATAAGGATGGTGAACTGTGTCTGCAGCAGTGGTGACTGCTGGTCCTTGATGCTGGCTAAGAACAGTTTTAGGTCATTTTCATACAGTCGCCAGTGTTAAACTGTGGCCTAGCACCTTACCTTCTTCAGTAACATACCAAAATAAGCCTAAACCTGAGCATACAAATGGACAAGTAAGCCTGGCTTTCCTCATGCATCTCAGATATAGGACTATGGACTGTGTTGGAAGACAGGTTAATGAATTATGGCTGAATTAGACCGATTAGACAGACTTTGGACTCTGTCGATAGGCAGATGGTATAATGGACTATGTCTAGATGAGACGGACTATGGACTGTGTTGACGGGTAGGTGGGATGGTGACTTGTGTCTGTAGGTACACAAAATGATGGCTGACTGGGTGTTGATTCAGTGGAGACTTTGTGCAGGGGTGTGATGTTTTGGGGGTGTGCAGTGGTGTAATGTTTTGGGCTTCTGTAGGGGTGTGACGTTTTAGGGTGGGTAGGGGTGTGATTTTTTGGGGTATGTAGGGGTGTGATGTTTTGGGGTGTGTACGAGGTGTGATGTTTTGGGGTTCTGTAGGAATATGATGTTTTTGGGTTGTGCAGGGGTGTGATGTGTTTGGGGTATGCAGGGGTGTGATGTTTTGGGGTGTGCAGAGGTGTAATGTTTTGGGGTGTGTTCCTCCTCTGCACAGAGTCTGCGCTGGATGATCTGGACCTGAATGATTTCGGGGTGTCGGCGCTGGAGAAGAGTTTAGAAAGCAGCTCCTCTCTGCCAAGCATGGGGCTAATCATGGGTTAGTGACTTGTAACACACATACCCATTTTTTGGGGACAAATGTATTGTCTTTTTCTAATTAGTCTAAATTGAGTCTGAGTTCACTGCAAATGTTGTTGTCCTTTTGCCTGTATTGTCTGTATTATCTTTCTACCTCTGACTCTGTCATTATCATCCTGCAAGTTTTGGATTGTGAGATCAGGTACCTTCTGCGCGAGTGTCACCTGTCTCCTCTCACCTGTGCGTCTTACCTGTCTCCTCTCACCTGTGTGTCTTACCTGTCTCCTCTCACCTGTGTGTCTTACCTGTCTCCTCTCACCTGTGTGTCTTACCTGTCTACCTGTCTCTCTGTGTTTGTGTTCCAGGTGGCAGTCAGCTCCAGAGCTCCGCTCCCGTCAATATCCCAGGATCCTTCAGTGGCTCCACCCCCTTCATCTCGCCCTCCCCCTCTCCACCAGTCAGAGCCCACCACTCCCCATTTCTGACCCACCTCCCCCATTCTAGCCAATCAGAGAGCACCTTCTTGGGCCCCACCCACAGTTCATTGGGTAAGCCCGAGGTTGCATATTATGTGTCCAGGAGAGGAATTCATTAATTACTTAAATTAATCGTGACAGTTACCGCACAGATCTACTGGGTTGTTGTTTTAAAAAACCACAGTGGAATATTAAAGAGGATGTCATGAGCTGTTTTTAAAATCTAGCTCAAACCATTTCCTTCCTGTGATGAGATAAGCCAGTAGTGTTGACGTCATGTTATCACCTTCTGAAAATCTAGCTGAACAGTTTTGCTCCTGTGTTTAAGCAGTGTAGTGATATTTTGCATTTTTGGTCACGCTCTTGGATAGTCCTCTATAGACAATGTATAGATGCTCAGACTATGGATAATCTGTCTGCTATTGCTATTATTATTATTATTATTATTATTATTATATTGTTATTATATGTTTATTTGGGTATTGATTTATTTGGAAACCACTCTGTGCGTGTGTGTTTGTGTGTGCCAGGGTTGAACGGCATGAGCAGTAACATCTGGGAGCACTTTCCCGTGTGCCAAGGCTCCCCCGGGACGCCGCCGGCACTGCTGCCAGGAGGGGGCGCTCTGTACCCCGAGGCAGCGCGCCGCAAACAGGAAGTGGAGGAGGCCAACCGTGTGCTCAAGCAGTGGGACCAGAGCTGGAGACAGATGGCACAGGTACATCTGTGTTTGCGTGTGTGTGTGTGTGTGTGTGTGTGTGTGTGTGTGTGTGTGTGTGTGTGTGTGTGTGTGTGTGAGAGAAAGAGTCTATGGTGAAGTAGTGTGTTAGGCATGCTGGAGGAGGTACGAGTGTGTGTGTGTGATTGTGCGAGTGCGTGTGTGTGTGTGAGAGAGAAGGTGTATAGTGAAGTACTGTGTTATGCATGGTGACACAGCTACGAGTCTGTGTGTGTATGTGTTGGTGTGATTATGTATGTGTGAGAGGGAGAGAGAGTGTGTGTTAGGGGTGTTGTTAGGGATGTGTAAGACACTACTAGAATGTACAAAAAGAAGGGAGTAAGGTAAAAGCTGAAGAATGATGGCGTGTGTGTGGGAGATGAATGATGGCGTGTGTGTGCGTGTGTTGGGATTGAATATTATTTGCATTCATGTGTCTTTATGGTGTGTGTTCTAATAATGTTGGTATATTCTTCTAATGTGTGTTTGTGTGTGTGGTGAGTGTGTATTATAATGTCTGCTTGTGTGGTGTGTTTGCAGGCCCATCATGAACGCAAACAACAGGACCAGAGCTGGCGACACATGGCACAGGTGTGTGTGTACATGAGTGTATGTGTATGTGTATGTGTGTTTGTGCTGTGCTGTTGACATGGGAAACATTGTTGGTTCAGTATTCCATATCCCAAGTCACCTGAAGACCCAGATAATTACCTTTGTAGTGTGTATCACCTACAGAGCCACGTAATAATCTTTGTAGTGTGTGTATGTGTGTGAGACTTGGAGAAGAAGTACCTCTGCAACAGGTGTGTGTGTGTATCTGCACCAGGTGCAGGTGTGTGTGTGTGTTTACATAATGTTATTAAGCACACCTCTCAGGGTGTGTGTGTGTGTTTATATTAATGAACTAATGGCCTCCCTTAGGAACGGTATGAAGACCTAGGGGTGTTTTGTCACACACTCCACTCCCCCTCTCACACACCCCATTCCCTAGGTTCAGGCTCGTCATCATGACATGGTCCCTTTGGTCTGGTGTGTGTGTGTGTGTGTGTGTGTGTGTGTGTGTGTGTGTGTGTGTGTCTATGTATGTATGTGTCTGGTAGGACTGACTAGTTATAGTTAATGCTACCTGTTCAATATCACTTTACTTAAACTAGCAGATTTTGTTTAGTAATGTCATATCTGTGTATGTGTGTGTGTGTGTGTGTTCTGTGTCTAAATACATGCAGGCATGTGTGTGTGTGTGTGAGTAAATGTATTAAAATGCGTGTGTGTGTTCTGTGTGTAAATACGTGCATGCATTGCGTGCGTTTGTGTATGTGTGCGTGTGTCTATAAATGTATTAATGTGTGCGTGTGTGCGTGTGTTCTATGTATAAATACATGCATGCATGTGTGTGGGTGTGTGTGTATGTGTGTATAACTGTATTAATGTGCGTGTATGTGTGTTTTCTGTGTGTAAATACATGCATGCATTTGTGTGTGTGTGCAGTCGTGGGCGGTGATGAAGGCGGACGCGGAGGAGGCGCGGGCGATGGCGAGCCGTCTGGCGTCGGAGGCGGAGCGAGAGCGGGCGCGGCAGGAGCAGGAGGAGGCCCAGCGGCAGGCGTCTGCCCTGCAGGAGGCGATAGAGAGCCTGCGCTCCGCAGACAACCCCCACCTGCAGCTGCACCCACACATGCAGATGCCCCAACGCCACCCCCTAGAGGCCATCTGCAGCCTACAGGCACAGGTGAGCATCACACACACACACACAGACATGCACACATACACGCACACAAACACAAACACACACACACACACGCACGCGCAGACAACCCCCACCTGCAGCTTCACCCACACGTGCAGATGCCCCAACGCCTAGAGGCTATCTGCAGCCTACAGGCACAGGTGAGCGTCACACACACACACACACACACACACACACACAGCAAAGCATGAAGTGGCTAAAACCCCGGCTCGGCTGTGTTCTCTGTCCCACAGGCGGTGTACCGGAAGCAGCGCGTGTTCTGTGTGTCGTGTGGGGAGGCGGGCAGCGTGTCTCTGCCCTGTCAGCACGGCCTGCAGTGTGATGCCTGCGCCAGCTCCAGAGAATGCCCCCTCTGCACGGAACAACACACACACCAGCAGCAGCAACAGCAGCCCAGCCAAGGCCTGCCACCCTGAACACACACACACACACATATATATGTGTACACACACACACACATATATATGTGTACACACACATACATGTATACACACACACACAGACACACATTTCAGTACACCGAAACAGAAACACACACACACATTTTACTGCAGAATACACTTACACACAAACGGAAGCTAGACACACTTCAGTATACACACATACACACAGTCATTCTCACATAAACACACTGATTCTCACACAGACACACACTCTTCAGTATGCTAACAGATGTATGTATATATATAATATATATCTATACACACATACTCCATATCCTGACACACACACACACACACGCAGCTATCAATGTGCCGAAACACCAGCAAAGTCAGGGTGTTTCACCTTGCCTATACACACATATACACTCACATACACATACACACGTACACACAAACACAGCTCTCTGTATGCCAAATCACATAAACAGAGTGCCATCTTCATTCCACATAAACACACACACCATACTATATAATACCAGCGGAGTACACACACAGCTACATGCATAACACAAAGCTCTTAGAGCCTGATAGGCTCCCATACACCTCAGAATTCACTTAACACACATGAAAACCAACACATATACACACACATAATAGTAGAGATACAGATATGCAATGTACACAACTATCTAGCAACATGAAATATACAAACATGCTTTACATGCATTCTCTCATCCACACACAACTACTTATGTGGGAACAGATCTTACACACATACACACACACACACACACACTCTCACAGCATTCATCCTTTGATCATCCTTGGCATCAGGTGCTGTGTTTCGATCCTCTAGTGTCACCGTAGAGATGTGAAGCATGAATGTGAGGATGCTGCCATGACCATGACGACCATCTTCATCTACATCCAGACATGCAACGGTCCAATGCGTCACCATAGACTCCAGCTAGCTCAGTAAGAGCTGAGAGATTGTTAGCTAATCGCTCCAATACGTCACCATAGACTCCGGCTAACTCAGTGGGAGCTGAGAGATTGTTAGCTAATCGCTCCAATACGTCACCATAGACTCCAGCTAGCTCAGTGGGAGCTGAGAGATTGTTAGCTAATCGCTCCAATACGTCACCATAGACTCCAGCTAACTCAGTGGGAGCTGAGAGATTGTTAGCTAATCGCTCCAATATGTCACCATAGACTCCAGCTAGCTCAGTCGGAGCTAGAGAGTGCTGGCTAATCGCTGCAATATGTCACTATAGACTTTAGCTAACTCCTTGGGAGCTGAGAGGGGGTGTTAGCTAATCGTGTTGTGTCTGGGGTCAAAGGTCATTTCAGCATTTTCCACATGGCTGCCAGTGTTGGGGTCTGTATCACAGCAGGGTGTCAGTCTCTGTAGTGGAATATAGGATAATATATAGCCACGATTTATGCTTAACACACTGATTACACTAGGAAGTATTTAGCTAGTTATGTTATTGAAGATTGTAGTGGTATACTGTATGTAGCATATGAATGGCATTTTACAGTAGCCTGGAGATTTTTGTACGCCAAATTCTGCCATTGTTTAGTTTCTTTCTATTTCTTTTTTATTACCCTTGACGCCATGATCATGACATTTGCTACTACTCTGTACTTTGTGCGCGCACACGAACACGCACACACACATACATATACATACACACGCTCTCACATTTATATTTTTGAGATAAAACGTATCAAATTGGGATGAGACTGTCAAAGTGAAGCATTTCCAAACCAACAAAAAGCACAAACATGTTTACGTTAGTATTTTGTGGTTGTGGACTTAAAAAAATGAATTTGTACTTAGATATTACATTGTGGCAACTATGTGCTTATTTTTACATAGTGTTGCATTTCAAACAGTTTCATATGAATTATGTGAAGGTGCGTGTACACAACATTGGATTAGGTAGCAAATGAATGTATTCTAATTGTGTTGTTGGAGATAAGACTTGTTAGGTCCAGCTGTCTGGGGTGTGTCTTAGGTCTTATTCAAACACAGCACTTGGCCCACTTTAGAACGTACCAGAAGTTAAGCAAAAACAATTCCACAGCAAAACATTCTCAGAATGTATTTTCTATTTTGTGATTGGGGGACCATTCTAGAATTTTCCTGTGAGTCCCAAAGGCTCCGAGGCCCTTTAGAACCCTTGCCATGGCAACCCCAGAGGCGCACGGTTTTGACAAACAGCTGGTGGGAGTTGTGTCCTGTCTGTTTTCTAGTCTCTTCTAGTTCAACTTTATCTAACAGTTTATTGCTTTATAGAAATCAGTGTATTGATCTTTACTTTCAATGAATGCAGAAAGGAAATAGAAAAGGATTTATGAAGAGGTGCCATTTCTCCTCTCGATCTGCTGTGTTGACCACACTCAGGTTTTTTTTTCTTTTCCATGAAAAAACGCTCGTTCTGTCAACGGGGAAAGGAGCAACAACACCAGACAGAAACAATCAGTCACAGCGAATCAACTCAGCCATTTCTGTAGAGCGAGAGGATATTTGTATATATTTTTCATAAAAATAATAATGTGTCTGTTAACCAAATAATCTTTAGGTTTGTTGGAGTTGACTGGCTTTTTGCGCTCCCAACTTTATAGTATTCAATTTGCTTTGTGAATACTTGTAAAACGCTTACTAGACATATTTGAGTAATCCGTACATGCGCCCCCTCCCCATCCAATCAGCAGAGAGCACCAGCCCCGCAGTGGGTGTGGTGGCTTGTGGGGGATTGGTCAGATTTTGCAGAGGGGGTGGTGAGAGAGGTTAAAGGCGGCGAGCAGATTTGGCTGCCGTGTTGGGCACCGGAGCTTCACTGTGAGTGCCACCATCACCAGCTCCTGTCACCCAGAGAGGTGTGGGTTCTGGACCGGGTTCTGGATGGGTTCTAGATGGGTTCTGACCGGTCCAAGTGGGGTTCAGCTGGGACCAATTTTAGGCCCCTTCAGAAATCGGCTCCTCTCTGTGTTTGCACCCAGCACGAGTAGTTGAGTCTGCCGCTATTGTTTTTGTATAGAACAATAAACAAATGTATATTTTTGGATGGACCCGCTGTTGTTTCATTTTACACACTCACACATCACCTCCTGGTTAATCAGACAAACATAAACAGAAGTAATAGGAAATGAGCGCTTTTATTCTGATGACAGCCAGCCACCTCAAGATAAACACAGGCACCACAATCTACACATAGCCAACAACAGAAAACTCTTCAAACACATACAGACACATTGTACACTGTACATACACTCAACCACAGACAGACAGGAAACTCTACATAGATCCACACAGGCAGACAGACAGACAGACAGGAAACTCTACATAGATCCACACAGGCAGACAGACAGACAGACGCCAGCAGGCAAACAGACAGTTAATTCCTACATTGTCAACTGATCGACTGAAGTCATGCCCATCACTACATTAGTTGTCTACACAATCACTGTGAATGACGCGTGTGACTGTGTGTGATTCCAGCTCACATTTGGTTAGAATCTGGGCCTGATGCAGTTAGCAGTCAACAGCTCCTCAAAATAATTCTGTGCTTCACAGTCTGAAGCAATCAAGTCTGGGCACTTAGTTTTAATGTCAACTTAAATAAAAGGCAAAGAGTTTCACAACAGAGGCACAAATGTATGTATGTCTGTATATGTAGAATATAGATATGCTAATAATCTGTACCCTATACTGATTCAGGAACAGTCTCTGTGTTCAGAAGAGTAAGAACGCACATGTAAAAGAGATGGAAGGTGGCTTGCATAAGCACGAAGTCTGATCCATGATGCTCTTCACCAACGTACACGTTAGCCCTCAGCTAGAAAGGTGTTAAGGCACTTTTCAGTGATGTAAACGTCACTGGGTGGATTAAATGCTGTGTTGGTCGTGGAGAGAAAGTAGGGGATAAGAGTCACTGTCCATCTTTTATCCGTCTGTACCACCCCTTCGCTCGTTCTTCCTCTTACCCAGGGGGGGTTGACCAGGGGAGGGCTGTGCCCCCCCTTCCGGGGACAAGCCCTGCCCTCCCTGAGAAGTGCTCTGTCCATCCAAAAAAAAAATGTTTCCATTAACCCCCCCCCCCCCCCCCCAACCCAACCCAAAGCTGAGCCAAATGTTGACCCACATGTGACATTCTGGTCACACCTCCTGTTCCCATCCCTCCATCCTGTTTGGCCCCTCCCCTCCCCTCAGTCACACCTCCTGTCCCCATCCCTCCATCCTGTTGGACCCCTCCCCTCCCCTCGGCCACACCTCCTGTTCCCATTCCTCCATCCTGTTTGGCCCCTCCCCTCCCCTCGGTCACACCTCCTGTTCCCATCCCTCCATCCTGTTGGACCCCTCCCCTCCCCTCAGTCACACCTCCTGTCCCCATCCCTCCATCCTGTTTGGCCCCTCCCCTCCCCTCGGCCACACCTCCTGTTCCCATTCCTCCATCCTGTTTGGCCCCTCCCCTCCCCTCGGTCACACCTCCTGGGACTTCTTCTCCCGCTGCCTCCGCAGCTTGACAAACGCCTGTGCCTCGCGGTCCTCGCGCCGAGCCTCCAGCAGCTTCAGGTAGCTGTCACCTGCACCAGCACACACACACACACACACACACACACACACATTGTCATCTACACAAACACAGGTAGCTGTCACCTGCAAGAGCACAGCATACACACACACATTGTCACCTACACAAATACAGGTAGCTGTCACCTGCAAAAGCATAGCATACACACACACACTTTTACCTGCACAGCATGAACATGAGCACACACACACACAGTCACTTACACAAGCACAACACACACACTTTACACATACACATATAACGCACCCATACTGTCACCTGTCAGAGCATGATATACACACACTCATCTGGGAGAGCACAGCACATATTGACATAAAAGTACGACTTATGTGGAGAAGGGACACTCCTGAACATGAACACTAATCGGTAATGTGGGGACACATGAGACAAATAATAAATATTGCACTTTTGCTCAACTTAGTTGCAATTGTAAATTGAACACTTGAATCTTAGCTATTGAATAACAAGTGGTAAGCCTGACAGTGGGGTGTTGTGAGGTGAGAGGAGGGTGAGATGGGGTGCGGGGGTCGTACTGTTGGGTTTGGGGTGCATGAGGGGCAGACGTATCTGGGCGGGGGGTGTGTCGCAGTCTGGGCTCTGTGCGTCTTTGCCCCCCACCCCCGGCACTGCCCGTAGGGACAGGAAGGCCTCCCCCTCGAAGTCATCGCTACGCAGCGTGTCGTGGTCCAGAACCGTCACCACCAGTGACGCGCCCGGAGCCTGGCACTGCTCCAGAGATACCATGCTGTCTCAGGAATGTGGCACACACACACACACACACACACACAAAGAAAACACATTGAGCCATCGATTGAAGAGCACGAGATATGCATTACAAGTGGAGTCCGCTGGGTTGCACTGCGTATTCTGTTTTGCAGGTTTTGTCCTTAAATATTTAATATTTAATATTCCTCTGCTGTGTGGCATGTAAGTGGGTATGTGGAACTTCTCTTTGCTAACTGAAGAAGATTTCTCTTTCTTAACCAAAGCATCACATCATGTCCTCACAGACACACTTTAGTCTGTACCTGTGCAATATGATCCTAATCTAAGTAAGAGCTACTGGTTTCCTGCAGACTGAAATACACTACAGCACTTCAAAGACATGCAACAACAGTAATACAGTCCATTTACATGAGACTGTACAAATGTGACACATAATTTAAAGCACTCCTCAAAGAGTGCTATATGTTGCGTGAAATATCACAGATGCGCATTAAATGAAGTGACACACGTGTAATGTACAGCTCTGTCTGGATTGTTACAACAGAGATGTGTGTTAAATAAAAATTCTACAAATGTGACTCCAAAAGCAGTTCAATAAAAGACTAAAAATGTGACATACAACTCAAAGGACTCCTCAAAGAGGGGGTTGAGGTCACAGCTTTTGATCTTGGTGCTGCGCGTTTCTACTTCAGGGAACAGGTGCCGCGGTTCTAGAGAGAGCTGCACAAACGGGTCACTGGAACCTGAGAAGGAAGGAACAGTGGAACCAGAGAGTGAGAGAACATTATCTCCACTGCCATGCACAGGACTATGGGGCTTCATCCCGTTGGCATCATACTGTTACCAATACTCATTATACATGTAGAAAGTGCCATACAAATATCATCTTTCTGTCTTTCACTTTGAAAGAAAAAAAACACAGTGAATGTGTGTGTCGGCGTGTTTTAGCTGTGTTCTGTCTGTGTGTGTGTTTGTGCTGGGTTCTGTCTCTGTGTCTTTCTGTGTGTGTGTGTGGGTGTATGTGTGTCTGACTGTTGGAGTCGAGGGAGATGAGACTGCTCTGTGTGTGTGTGGGTGTGTTTGTGTGTGTGTGTGTGTGTGACTGACCATTGGAGTCTAGTGGGATGAGGCTGCTGGCGTTGAGCACCTCCACGTGCAGCTTGTGCTCCGAGCGCCTGTAGCAGGTGATCAGTGTCACGGCCCCATACTTCTCACCACTAATCACCTTCTACACACACACACACACACACACACATTATATATCCATATTTCTCACCACTAATCACCTTCTACACACACACACACACACATTATATATCCATATTTCTCACCACTAATCACCTTCTACACACACACACACACACACATTATATATCCATATTTCTCACCACTAATCACCTTCTACACACACACACAGACACACACACACACATTATATATCCATACTTCTCACCGCTAATCACCTTCTACACACACACACACACACACACACACACACACACACACACACACACACATTATATATCCATATTTCTCACCACTAATCACCTTCTACACACACACACACACATATTATATATCCATACTTCTCACCACTAATCACCTTCTACACACACACACGCACACACACACACACACACAGGCGCACACACACACACATCTTATATATTCATTCTTCTCACTGCTCACCACCTTCTACACACACACACACACACACATTATATATCCATACTTCTCACCACTAATCACCTACACACACACGCGCGCACACACACACACACACACAGGCACACAGACAGACACACACACAAACACACACAGAGTAGGTTTGCGGGAAAAGATAAGCTCATGAAATGCAGTATCTGCTTTTTTATCAAGTCTATCTGTCTATAGTAAACCAGTATCTCTACAAACTATAGTGTATCCAGTGTATCAATGTATGTCTCCACATGTAGATGTGCACAGACATGTAGATGAAGTCTTTCATTCAGTAATTCATTAGAGTAATATGCACAGGAAATGACAATGGCAATAATTCACCACTAGAGGTCCCTGCGAGCCTCATCACTTACCTGGTCCCACACTTTCCTCTCCAGAAACTTCTCGATCAGCTGCCTGCTGTCCAGGGCATTCTGGGTAAGATGGGTTTTTACAACCTGACAGTCAGAGGGAAATCACCTTTTAAATCTTTCAAAATTTCACCGCCTGGTCTTAAACATGTCATGAACTGGCTCAAATGAGTCAATTTTCCTACTAATCGCTCAATGTATTGTTCAATCAATCACTGAAATGCTTAACTAATCACTCAATCAGTCAAAACCAATCAATCAATCTTTAATCAATTGCTCTGTGTTTGTACCTTGTACTCATCTGTCTGCAGTGTTTCCAGTGGTAGTCCATTTCCTCCTGCATGGAAGCACTGCTCCAAACACTGTTGTACAGAGAGAGAGAGAGAGAGAGAGAGAGAGAGAGAGAGAGAAAGAAAGAGAGAGAGAGAGAGAGAGAGACACTGACACACACACACACTCACACACAGAAATACAGACAGCCTGTTAACACAGACAACACACACAGATGAACCTTGAACCCCTCCAACCCATTCATTATTGTATTTGAGTGTTTTTACAGCTAACAAGTGAAACTGACCAGTTGAAATAAAATGGAAGTCTGTAACAGACTGTAAGGAATAGAAAGCCAATAGGCTGCCGGTGGTTTCACTTCTGCCTCATTAAAGTACAGTGGCTCAGAGCTCTTGGAGTGTATAACGCACTGCTGGGGTGGGTGAGAGAGTATTATAACAGAAGTGTGTAGTGCAGTCTTTGGAAGTACACCAGTACCTCTTCTCCACAAGGACCATTCTGGGGCTGGTGCCAGTGCTAATGTTGAGCTAGTTCTGGTCAAACACTGGCACACGCATGCATTTCCACAGGTTTCAGAACCAAGCACTGTGACATTATGGTTCTGACTTTGGGATCAGAAACTTTAGGGAGCTTGCCAGCACGTGTCACTTTTCAGTCCAAACAAGCAGAACCAGTTCCAGAGTGGGTACCGACACTAGCACTGTGGCAGTTCAAACAATCTACAGATTGCCCTCACCAGAAGCGCATGTGTAGCCTAATACTAGTGTAGGCCTCACCTGAAGGCTGTAGCACTAGTGTAGGCCTCACCTGAAGGGTGTAGTGTAGCCTCTGGAAGTAGACCAGGTTCCCCTCCTCCTGTGTTGACACCTGATGGAGTATCTTCAGAGAGTTGGTCCACAGTGGGGTGAGGAGACTGAAAAAAAGGGAGAAAGAGAGAGAGAGAGAGAGAGAGAGAGAGAGTGGGAGCGAGAGAGAGATGTTGGACATAGTTTGTGCAATAGCGCAGCTAGCTGGAGCAGCTTACCTCTGTATCAAGTAGACACATGAATATGCATTTTACCTGCTGACTTAAATTTACCTGTAGAAGTTCTCCTGGACCAGATAGACCTGTACTCACCTGTTGAAGTTCTCCTGGACCAGATAGACCTGTACTCACCTGTTGAAGTTCTCCTGGACTAGGTAGACCTGTACTCACCTGTTGAAGTTCTCCTGGACCAGATTCTCATTCATGTACTGCAGCTCCTTCTCCAGGTAGCGCATCAGAGGGTACACAGCCTGACAGACACACACAAGACACAGCACAGGACCCCTCAGTAACACACACACACACACACCACAAAATCCCTCAGTAACACACACACACAGCACAAGACCCCTCAGTAACACACACACACACCACACAACATCACTCAGTAACACACACACACACACACACACACACACACACACACACACACACACACACACACACACACACACACACAGCACAGGACCCCTCAGTAACACACACAGCATGAAAACCCTGAGACACAACACACAAGACACAGCACATGAACCCTCAGACTTAACACACACAGCACATGACCCCTTAGTACCCTTAGTAACACACACAGCACAGGACCCCTCAGTAGCATACACAGCACAGGACCCCTTAGCAACACACACATAGCACAGGACCCCTTAGCAACACACACACAGCACAGGACCCCTCAGTAGCATACACAGCACAGAAACCCTCAGTAGCACACACACATACAGTACAAGCACACACACGCACGCACACACACACACACATACACACACACATACACAGCACTGGAACCCTCAGTACCACACATACACAGCACAGGAACCCCCAGTAACACACATACACAGCACAGGAACCCGCAGTAACACACACACAGCACTTGACCCTCAGTAACACACACACACACACACACACAGGAGCCTTACACACAGTATAGCAGCCTCAGTAACAGTAGCCATATCTGAGTGTGTGTCTAGCGTGTGTCTGTGAGTGTTTGAATGTGTGTCTGTGTGAGATGCTCTGAAAAGGAGGTGTGTGTGTGTGTGGGGGGTGGGGTGGCAGTGGTTTCTCACATCCTCAGTGGACTTGGAGGTGGGTGTGTGTGTGAATTTCTCACATCCTCAGTGGACTTAGAGGTAATGTGTGTGTGTGTGTGTGTGTGTGTGTGTGTGTGTGTGTGTGTGTGTGTGTGTGTGTGTGTGTGTGTGTGTGTGTGTGTCTCACATCCTCAGTGCTCTTGGAGGGAAGTCTCCTTCGCGTGGCCATACTCCGCACATAGCTCTCGATGTCCGTGTTCAGCTGGGCACAGAGACAAGCAGAGTTAACACAATGGGACACAGTGGGATTAGCTGACATGTCCAGCAAAAAACAGCTTTTTATTTCACCACACAAAGACACAGGGGCAAGTAGACATTAGACAATACTTCCCTCATTAGACATTACTTTAGACATTTACTTCCACCAGACAACCAATCTACAGATCAGATAACGTCTGGTGCTTGATGTACTGGGTTTGCAATCACATTTTAATGGCTGATATGGTGTGATCTACATTTCGTTACTGATCAACTTATTTTATGGATGCTTTTATGAATGTTTCTTTTTTGTTTTTACTTGTGTGTACGTACGCAGGTTTTTGTACCCTACAATTTTATCTTTAACGCTGTTACTAGGAACACACAATTATTCCTTCTACTTGTGTAAGTTGTATCAGTCCCTACTGTTGGTAAAGTGTTTTGAGACCATTTGTTGTGAACGTAATTAAAGGGAATTGAATTGAAAGGAGTGTGAGGAGCGGAGTCTGGTTTAGCGCCCCCACCTGGCGGCCGAGCGTGTCGACGGCGGAGCGGATCTCACGGCTCAGCGCTGCCTGCGTGTGCTGCAGCTGGGACGGAAGCGTATTCTGGAACTGTCCGTCAGTGATCACATGACGTGTACGCTCCCGAAGCCCCGCCCAGTTGAGCTGCACGGGCAGGTGTGTGAGGACGGAGCGCAGGTGCTCAAGGTCGTTCACCACCACACACAACTACAGGACACACAGAAACTGTAAGGTACATACACATCACCATACCCAACTACAGGACACACAGAAACTGTCAGGTACATACACGTCACCATACCCAACTACAGGGCACACAGAAGAGATATCAGTCACCACCACACACAACTACAGCACACACAGAAACCCTCTGATACACACCACCACACACAACTACAGGACACACAGAAACTCTCAGATACACACACACTACTACACAAAACTACAGGACACACAGAAGAGGTACCAGTCACCACCACACACAACTACAGGACGCAAAACAAAGAGATCAATTATTACCACAGCTACAGGACACACAGGGAAGAGATATGAGCTACCACCACACAGGACACAGAGAAACACATATACATACACAATACAAAACCTTTACATTCATTCACCACCACACACTGTAGAGAAGAGATATCAGTTACTATAAAACTACAGGACACAGAGAAACCCTCTGATACATACACACTACAAAAACTATAGAAGGGAGATCAAACAACACCACACACTAACTAAAAGAGGAAGAGAAATAACTACTTACACCTTACACCTACACGTCAAAGACTCTACCACACTACATCAGAACAAAGATTCACAAAGAGTCATTCACCAAACACTACTCTAGAACTGCAATCCACTGCCACACAGCAGAGGCATTCAGAAATGTGCAGAAACGTCCAGAAATGTCTGAACACCGCAGGTTATCTACACTCACCATGTTGATTGCACAGCCCTGGTCAGAGTCCTCCGAGAGCTTCTTTACTCTCTGCTTCAACATCTGACAGTACGTGGATGAAATCTTACACATGTCCTACACACACACACACACACACAGATTAATACAAATGGGCACACACACATGAATAAATAATGCACTGCACTCTGAACAGCATTCATCTAATTTAAACTAAATTATACTGAACTGGGACTAAACTACAATGAAACAAAATGATTTAAAATTAACTTAAGGTATCAAACTGATTTGAAAATAATTTTGCTGAATTGATCTGGATGGAAGCAGTGAGTCCTGTTCTTGACCTGTGCCCTTTGTTTAGCCTGTGTTTGGACTATACTCTAAACTTGCCCTGTGTTTCCTTTTAGTGTGACCTGTTTTAGACCTGTGATTGCCTTTGGTGTAATCTGTGTTGGACCTGTGTTGTCCCTGTGCTTTGTTGGTGTTTGACCTGCATTTGATTTTGCCCTGTTGTTGCCTTTAGTGTGATCTGTGTTTGATCTGCATTTGACCTTTGTTTCACCTGTTTTTGCCCTGTGTTTGTGTGGTGTGCGGTCAGCTGGCCCAAATGTATTTGCCCTGTTGTTGCCTCTGGTGGGATCTGTATTTGCCCTGTATTTGCCCTGTGTTTCACCTGTCTTTGCCCTGTGTGTGTGTGGTGTGTGGTCGGGCGGCCGGCGCACCTCGGTGAGCTTGACCATGAGCATGAAGCCCTCCTCGGGGTCGGGCCAGGACAGCTGCTCCCACAGCTGGGCGATGGGCTGCAGGCAGGCCGCCAGGTCCACCGCAGACGAGCTGTGCTTTATGGGCGCAGGGCCCCCATGCAGCGGCTGCAGCTGAGGAGAGGGGAGGAAGAGAGGGAAGGGTAGAGAGAGAGAGAGGGAGAGGGAGAGGGGAGGGGGAGAGGGGAGAGAGAGGAGAGGGAGGGGGGGGGGAGAGAGGTAGAGGGAGAGTGGGGAGAGAGGAGGGAGAGAGATGGAGCAGAGGGGGGGGATAGGAGAGAGACAGAGAGAAGGAGGGAGTTAGAGAGGGAGAGGGGGACAGGGAGACAGAGAGAGGGTAGAGGGGGTGAGAGAGAGATAGAGAGAGAGAGAAGTAGAAAGAGCGGGAGGGAGAGATGAAGGGAGAGAGGGAGGAAGAGATAGAGAGAGAGAGATGGAGGAACAGGGAGAGAGAGAGAGAAAGGGGAGAGAGACAGAAGAGGGGACAAGAGAGAGGTAAGGATTAAAGATGAGAATTAATCAATTATTTTTAGACAACAAGAGGTACGGTAAAGAGAGATTAAGGGCAAAAAAGTAGAGAGAGAAAGAGAGGGAGAGAAAAAAAAGACAGAGAAAAAAAAAAGAGAGGGAAGACAGACAGAGAATAAGTGAAGCACGTTGTTACCTGGTCCCCGGAGGGATTGACCAGGTATTGCAATGACCCTGTCCGTCTGTGTGTGTGTCCGTCTGTGTGTGTGTCTGTCTGTCTGTGTGTGTCTGTCTGCCCATATGGGGGACCAGGTTGCTATCTCTGATTGCGCTTGTTGTGATTGTGGTTGTTGTAGTCTCCCACCTGGTCCACCTGCACAGCTTTCTCCACCCTCTCCATGGTGGTGCTGAAGGCCTTGTTCAGCCAGTAGGGCAGCGCCTCCCGGAAGCACTCCTGGAAGTTCGTCAGCTGCAGAAGGTTGTTCCTGAAAATACATTTATACAATCACTTAGCCCAGTCAGTCATTCACGCAGTAGCCGCGTCATCCAATCTGTCATTTACACAGTAACTGTATCATCCAATCTGTCATTTTATTAGGCCTTTAGGTTATAGATGTAGCCACGGGAAGGCTGGGGAGGGCCCAAAAACTCGCACCCCCGATATCTCATCTTTTAAAGCAACTTCATAAAAGAACAAGGCCAAAGTCGCTTATAATAAGCAGCAGTGGCAACCCTGCTTGGAGGACTGCTAGAGATCTAAGCTGTGAGCACTTCTCTGGATGGGCACGAGCACTTAGGGCATGGGGGGGGGGGGGGGGGGGGGTATGGGGTACGACAACTTAGGGCATGGGGGGGGGGGTGTTATGGGGTAGGACCACTAAGGACATGGGGGGGGGGGGGGGGTATGGGGCATGACCACTAAGGACATGGGGGGGGGGGGTGGATATGGGGTATGTGTGTGTGTGTGTGGGGGGAGGGGGGGGTGGATATGGGGTAGGACCACTAAGGACATGGGGGAGGGGGGTATGGGGTAGGACCAATAAGGAAATGGGGGGGGGGGGGGGTATGGGGTAGGACCACTAAGGACATGGGGGGGGGGGGGGGTATGGGGTAGGACCAATAAGGACATGGGGTAGGGTAGGACCACTAAGGACATGGGGGGGGGGGTATGGGGTAGGACCAATAAGGACATGGGGGGGGGGGGGGGTATGTGGGCACATTCACTTAGGGCATGGGGGGTATTGGGCAAAAGAACTTAGGGCATGGGGGCGTATGGGGCAGGACCACTTAGGGCATGGGGCCGTATGGGGCAGGAATACTTAGGGCAGGGGGAGGTATGGGGCAGGAATACTTAGGGCAGGGGGAGGTATGGGGCAGGACCACTGACAGGAGACAGAGTCAAATGTATGAGTCAGTGTGGCTCCCTCCAGACGGGCATGTGGCAACAGACATCACGAATAGTCACTCCCATGGACACCATGACAAGTCGTTCCCATGGAGCCCATGACATCACTGGGTCATGTGTGCTGTGTGCAAACCGCTGTCTATTTTTGAAAGGTCACATTTGGAAATATTCCACTATGGTCATAAGTCCACTGTAGGATGGGGGACTTTGACAAAGGCCAGTGTCCAAACTAGAGATAATCCAAGGATGCATGTGGCATGGCTGTGTTGTATTGTGTGTGTGTGTGTGTGTGTGTGTGTGTGTGTGTGAGTCTGTGTGTGTGTGTGTGTGTGTGTGTGTGAGCACCTCTTCTGCACGAAGGCCTTGTCCTTGTGTATGGCCTGCAGGCTGAGGTAGACGGGGAAGAGGGCGTTGGCCAGAGACTGCTCCATCTGCTGCTCCACCTGAGACAGAGTCTCCCTCATCTCCACCGCCAGCTAGGAAGGGGGGAGACAGAGAGAGAGAGACAGAGAGAGAGAGAGAGAGAGAGAGCGAGAGGGAGACAGAGAGAGAGAGAGAGGGAGAGAGAGAAATGGAGGGAGGAAAAGGGCGAGGGAGGAAGAGGGAGAGAGAGAGAGACAGAGGGAGAGAGAGACAGAGAGAGAGAGACAGAGGGAGGAAGAGGGAGAGAGAGACAGAGACAGAGAGAGGAAGAGGAAGAGGGAGAAAGAGAGACAGAGGGAGAGAGATGAGGGGAATAAGAAAAAGAGAGAGTGAGTGGGAAGAAAATAAAGACATTGAAGATGTGAGTGTAAGAGGATAATGAGAGAGAGAGAGAGAGACAAAGAGAGAGAGAGAGACAGAGAGAAAGAGAGAGACAAAGAGAGAGAGAGAGAGAGAGACAGAGACATAAAGAGACACATTCTGTAGTAAGAATAAAGATACAGACCAAGTACAGTAGTACACCAAGTAAGGTGACTTGATGTATTAAACCACAATCACAATACTCTGACAGGACAGCGCATGATTTCATTTCAGACCGACGTCAGTCTGAGTTAACGCTACAGGCGCTACAGTAATACAGGCTCTTAACCTCTAGCCATCTGCATTTTGAATGACACTTGAGAACTATTTGGATTACAGAAAAGATGAATCTTCTCCTCCCACTGACTAAACAGGAAACTCAAGCATTAGTGGGTCTACTGTGAAGACTATCAGACCATCTGAGGTTGATGTACCACAGAAGAGAAGGAAAGCACGTTAGCACTGCAAAACACTAGAAGCCACAGGCACTGCTATTTGTAGAGAAGCAGAAGGAACTTGTGGTGTGTGTGTGTGTGTGTGTGTGTGTGTGTGTGTGAACTGTATCATGTATCATATCTGTGCATGATCAATGCATGATACCCAGTGATGCCACTTATAGGCCTACAACAGGGTGTGGGGGCTAAGAGGACAGACAAACACATTTGGGATCTCTCTGATCTCACAATAAAAGCACGCTTAGGCCAGCTCCTGTCTCACAGGTGAACATTTTTACGCTAGTTCACAGCTCCCTAAACTACATTTATAAAGGTGTTAAAATAATGCTTTAAGGCTTCAGATGGCTAGCTGGGAAACGCATATAAGTCATTCAATGGAATGACAATTACATGACTAAATGGCTAAAGAAATCTCACATCTCATGTTTTTTATTGAAATGGAAGCCCAGTGTCTCTGAAGAGTGATGTGAGAGACTAACGCCCTCAGAGATATCTGAATATCTGTGCTGAGACCAAGATGGCAGGTGCTCACCGATGTTCCCAAGGGGGTAGGAGCATAGGCGGAAGTTGAAGCACCCATGGGGAAATCCCAACCCGGAAAGGGCCCAATAGCCTTTAGCATTCTGTTGATTTCTATTCATTTTAATGTCACTTTGAAATCAAATAACTTTACATGAGAAGGACTCTGTGTCTTGATATTGGCATTGTTCTAAACTGGAGAGGACACAGCACAACATATTTGCTTCGATCGGAAATCTGTCATGTTATTGCCTTGTAAGAAACACTTATCTGAAATTGTGCTAAAAATGGCGTCAGAAATCATGCGACGGCGAGTGAGTTTCTGTCACACAGGAGAAAATTTACCATACTGTTTGGATAACAAGCTGTAGCCATGCCCCTTTACTTTTCTATTCATGTTAGGGAAAGTATTTCTCAAAAAATAAGCTTAGAACTTGGTATTTGTTTGTAAGCAGAATCGCTATCTTTATGGATTTTACTGTTCGATGCAAATCAATTGAGAAAGATGGCTAAGCTAAGCTACACGCTATAGCTTGGTATGTACATGCTAACTAGCTAGCTCCCTTGACATGCTGGCTTGCAAGACTGCCTGGAACCAAAGTTAGTTGATGAAGAATGAAGTCCCCACGTACGATATTAGCCTTCCACGCCAGTAAGTGATTGCAGCTATAACGGTAAAAAAAATACTTATTAAGAAAATTATCGTACGCTGTCTGATTTCTGATTGAGCGTCTACCACTCAATTTATCGTATTCGGCTTTGTTGGGCGACGTGACCGTACGTCACCACACGCTTGCGCAGTTGCCTGGTGACCAATTAAAATGTTCAGAATCGTGCTTCAACGGCTCCCATTGAAAACAACGCCATCCCACGGTCTATTCTCTTCTACTGTCTAAGGATGTTCCCACAGCACAGCATGTCAAGGTGATGTCACACGTGACATTGACAGTCACACAAACTCCCACATACCTCTCACTTAAAGCTAGCCTGGTAAAGCAGCCCCTCGTACTTCTTTTCATTTTGTACAGAGGGCCTGGAGCGGAGGCCATGAGAAACGATTTCTTCCTGGAGGTGTGAACTCTGCTGAAGTTTAAAACAAGTGCCTCTGCCTTTACCCAATCGCTAAGGCCTTGTTGTCACGTATGCAATTAGCCTGCCTACACACTACAATTCAAATGTAGCACACAAAGTCAATGTCATGGCTCACAAACACACCCTCTGTTCGCTGATTGGATCGGTGTTGCTTGAACCGCTTAAATGCTCCTCAACAGATTCCGGTCTAGACCCTCTGTACAAAACGAAATGAAGTACGAGGGGCGGGTTTACCAGGCTGGCTTAAAGCAACACTAAAGTACTTTTCATCTTCAGTCACCCTACAGGTTGGAAGCAGAATTGTCTTTCTTATGTCTCATTTAAACTACAGAAATGACCTGCTTTGGCAAGCTTAGTGATAGTGTGGTTATAGCCCATGGAGGGATGCAAAACGAATTTAGAAATGAGGGTGCCGTTCACTCTGTTATGAGTTGATGAAACACTGAAACGATTTTCGAAACATTATGTTAAGGTAGAAAAAACTAGTCAGTGCTTATATCCACATAGCACGTCTGTGGTGCAGTGATGTGCTACTCACCAGACTGTCCATCCTCTGGTAGACCACAGTGAACACGTCAACCTGCACGGCACTGAGAGAACCAATAAGACCAGTTATTGTGTTACACACATCCACTCACCCGTTTACATGCATCCTTTTTTAATAGTAATGTCTGTTTGGTTTAGATCCTATTTCACACATGCACTTACCCGTTTACATGCATTCTTTTTGATTAGTAATGTCTTTTTGGCTTAGACCCTATTTCACACATCCACACATCCTGTTTACATGCATCCTTTTTGATTAGTAATGTCTGTTTGGTTTAGACCCTGTTTCACACATCCACACACCCTATGACATGCATCCTTTTTGATTAGCAATGTCTTTTTGGTTTAGACCCTAATTCACACATCCACTCATCCCATTTACATGCATCACTTTTCATTAGTAATGTGTGCTTGTTTGGTTTACCTGACAAAGACTTTATTTCACACATCACTGCCAATTACTAATGCCTGTTATATGT